>OX637579.1:1087252-1360404 GCA_951800085.1 Comarum palustre | reverse complement strand
CGGTTCCTCCACCTGCGGCGACATGTTCTCCGAGTTTGGAGAGTTCTTCGAGCTTCAGTGAGGTTCCTTAACTGCTGATTAGAGTCTAGAAGAGTTCTGGAGCTGCTGTTTTTGTTTTGGGATCGAGGTAGGAGCTATGCTTGATAGAGGCAGTGAGCTGCACATCAACTTACCGCAAGAAGCAGCCTCTGGATCGAGTTTTAGCAATCACAGAGGGTGGAGTCCAGTAAGGAGAAGGTTGAGAGGCTGCTGGATCATGGATTGGAGCAGATTAAGGCTAAGGCTTGATCCCCTATTAATCTAGCTACTGTGTTGTTGTTTGGTTATTGAATCTGTGATTAAAAATGTGAATTTCGTTGCTTCCATGTCAAGAACTTGGAATCGAAGAAAACGAGGAAGCTATGGCGAAATTCCGGCAAGTTGACCGGAATACGACAGAGGATTCCAGCAAGTCACCAGAATCTGACGAGAATCTGGCAGAATGCCGAGAAGATAGTCTTCGACTCTTTTAAGAACGTCTTTTTCTTTTGAGTCGTAAATAAACGTCGATTTAAGAAAACTTACAATTTTAGGAAACTTACCATTTTAGGAAGTTTCCGTTTTTGGAAAGTTGACCGGTAAAAAGAAAAGTCAATAAGGGTTAATCGATTAAATTAAATAAAAATGGAAACTTACTATATTTGGAAACTTTCTATTTTAGGAAAGCTTTCCAATTAAGGAACCCCTCTTGGGTGTACTTAGTAGTTTCTAAAGATTCCGAATTAACTTGTTTCGATATGTTCGAGTTAATGAAAAACGTAACATGTTGGTTAAACGAAATAGAAGATTACTTAAACGGATTGTCAAACGTTAATGTGGGTGTCCTGAGTGGTTCATCGAATTATTAAACGGCACCTAAGTGTTTAACGTTTAGTATGTGAGTAAAGTGAAATGACTCGGATCGTTTAACCGGAAGTTAAGTCAAACACATTGAAAGAACGTTAATTGGTCAACCCTTAGTAAAATGGTAAATTCCTAGTCAACTTAAGAAAAAGATTGGTCAACCCTGGTCAAACCAGGAAAAAGGTCAAAGTCAACAATAATTCTAGAGATTTGTTTTAACGGAATTGTTTCTACGTTATCGAAGGACTTGGAGTACGACTCGAGAACTTGTACGCTTTGAGGAGCGCTACATTGAAATTTGCTATGAAGTTGGCATATCTAGGTACGAGGAGCACACCCAATGGGTGAGTCGTAACCTTTCTGGGTTAGTGGCTTTTTATTTATAAAAGTATGAGCTCTATGATTTACTGTTTTACCACATATTGTGCATCGTTGTCCTGATTTCTGGTGCGGGTGTGTGCATATACTGGATCGAAAAGTAGTACAGTTGTCCTGATTTCTGGTGTTTGGCCTGAGAATGACGGGACCTAGCTACGCTTCCCATGGTGTCGATGACCGTGAATCTCCGGAGGGGCGATGCTCTGTTTATATTTTTCCCCCGCTTACGCTCGTCTCGTACAGAGTTAAACGAGTCGTAAGTGTGATGTCCTGTTACGAGTGATCTGTTGGGCATTTGTTATAAATGGACACTCTCGCTACTATTCGTCTCCAAAGGTAATAGGTAGTTGACCCAAGTTTCCTTTAAAGACAAACCCGGGATTCGACTGTCGAGATCCAGAAAGAAAATCCTATATGTGTTACATGCATATTTATTTACATACGTATATATATTTGATTATTTTATTTTCCTCATGATTTGAGATGAGTTTTATTGCCGAGGTCTCTCTTGAGTATTTTCTCTTAAATATTAATCTATTTGGATTTTACACTTTTGGCGCCACCCTTTTATATATCTCGTTTTTGGGTTTCTCAAACCCTAGCGCTGTTGGGTTTCGGCCTCATCTGGGTTAACGAGTATGAGTGCTCACCTTTAAAATAGTTCATAGATGAATGTATTGTGTACTGAAATGGGACAAGCATGTTGGAGGTCTGGAGGCATGATCTATTCCTTTTGTCATCATGTTTATTCGAGTGTTCACTTCTAGTATGATGCTTTTCTTCACTTGGTTGGTTTATTTTATGATTTCCTTAAGTGTGTGGAATGTTTTATGTGTTTTCGCATGCTTTCAAAATTGGTCAATGTTTTATCACTATTTTTCACACTTCCGCTGTAATCTATGTTTTCACCCCGCGAAAAAAAAGAAACAGAAATTATTGTAGATAACATTTTTATTTTTCCTAGCCTTGTAGTTTCGGCCTAGTGTGTGGTCAATACGTCAGATCGACGTATTGATTGCTCATTAGACCGGGGCTATTGCTGTTACTGCTGTATTTCAGGCTGATAAAGGTTCCGGGATGCGACAACACACAACCACCGAAAACCACCACCACACACCATCAACACCCACCACCACACACCACCACACACCATCACCAATAACCACCACCACACACAACCACCAAAAACCACCACCACAATCACACATCATCACCATCCACCACCACACACCATCACCACACACCACACATCACACACCACTACCACACACCACAACCACAACCACACACCATAACCACCATTTGGAGAAGAGAAGTGAGGAGAGGAGAGGAGAGAGATTTTGGAGAAGAAAAGATATGAGAAGAGAAGATTTAAAGAAGAAAATTTTATTTTTTTGAAAAATTTTCAGAAATTTAGACTGAAACTAAGCAGTCTAAAGGCAATAAACTTTAATACCTACATATTAAACAGTTAAGATCTGAAACTAAACAGTTAAGATATATATGTTAACTGTTTAATATGTAGGTAAACAGTTAAGAAATATATGTTAACTGTTTAATATGTAGTTAACTGTTTAATACCTACATATTAAACAGTTAAGATCTGAAACTAAACAGTTAACTGTTTATTAAAATTTTCAATAATATATATATATATATATATATATATGTTTTATTAAACATATCTTAAAGTTTAAAGGCAATAAACTTTAATACCTGCATATTAAACATATATACCTACATATTAAACAGTTAAGATCTGAAACTAAGCTCGAAAAGTGAGACAAAATCACACATCCGCACCAAACCCTTGGGTGCGGACGTCGGCAGCCTAGAAAGGTTGTATATGTATATATATATATATATATATATGTTAATTAATTTAATTATAATATTGTGTTGATGCATGGTATAAATTAAGTTGTTAATGATATGTTATTATGATTTTGTGATGATCGTTGTTAATATATAATATTGTTATATAATTATTAATTAGTATGTATGTATATATATGTGTGTGTGTGTTTGTGTTAATTATTAATTTGTTATTAATTAATTGTTGTAGAATACTAAATGATTTGAGATTTT
Organism: Comarum palustre; assembly: GCA_951800085.1. Taxonomy (NCBI): domain Eukaryota; kingdom Viridiplantae; phylum Streptophyta; class Magnoliopsida; order Rosales; family Rosaceae; genus Comarum; species Comarum palustre. Next base: position 1,357,056 of record OX637579.1, on the reverse strand, counting down.
ATATATGAAATTAATTAATTAATTAATTAGAGTTATACATATATATTTTGTTATCTTTTCAGGATATGGATAAGAGTTGGATTTCGCTTCTAAAATGAGACAAAAGATATAGTAAATGAGTTATTAGTTTTATTGAATATGCGTTGGCTAATGCTAAAGGAATACAATTTTTTTATTGCATGTGCACGAAATGTCAGTAATCGATTTGCGATTGACAAAGTATGACAGTACCTGAAGAGTAACAGGTTTTAGAGAAGTACACATGTTGAATATATCACGGTGAAACATCATCAGAGGTCTGCATGATCATAGGCAAAGAAAATCAGTCTCGACCAGCAACAGGACGACTCAGCTAGAGTCAGAAGTTCAAAGACATCGGGAGGAGCAAGTCGCTCAGGTTGCCGCTCATGCCGCACAGACAGTTTATATTTTCGCCTTATAAGAGTATAATGTCGCGGTATATGCTACCCAACAGGCACACCAGCAGCAGATGTTCTAATACTTACAAACGTTTTCAGTTGCCCAGCTTCAGGAACTTCTGGCTCCATCCATGCCTACATCTATACCCCTACCTCAGGCCTCAGCTGCCGCAACCTCCTCAGCAGCAGCAACCTCCTCCTGACGCGAATATAAATTTAGGCGATATAGATTTTGTGTAGTTAAATAATTATATAGTTTTATGTGTTTATGAATAATTTATAAATATTTTAATAAAAAACGTGTTGTCACCATTGATGATGTTGTTGGTTATATAGAATTGTTTTGGTGTGATTTGCAGTTTGATTAGAATGATAATTTAGAAATTTCAGGTTTTTTTCACTAGAATGAACTTATAGCCGTCGAAATTTGTCATAATTTGTCGGTTATAGTATTTTTATTTATTTATTTATTTTTATTAAGGTTTAGTCGATGAATTATATCTAAATTCGTCGGCTATAATAGTATTTAGTAGACAATTTACTATAATTCATCGATTTTATTATTTTAATTTATTTTTTCAAGGTTTAGCTGATGAATTATACAAAATTTTGTCGGCTAACTACTAAAGCCGACGAATTAGCTATAAATTCGTCGGCTATGGTTTTTAAATTTTTTTTTATTAAATACTTTAGCCGACGAATATATTAAATGTTTTGTCGGCTAAAGTGTCAGAATATAGCCGATAAAATGATGTTTCGTCGGCTATAGGATGACACTTTAGTCGACGAAATAGATAAAATTTTTGTCGGCTAAAATCTCAGACTATAGCCGACGACTACTTGTTTCGTCGGCTAAAGTCATAGCCGAAGAGTCTTTACCAACGACATCTTAGCCGACGAAATTTTTTCGTCGGCCAAACTACTGATCATGGTAGTGTGATCTAAAAATTTACGCGGGAAAATTGTTCTGATTTTTTTTGCCCTTATCCGTCGGCTAAGTGATACCTTATGAGATAGCCAAGGGGTGAAAAATTATTTTTTAGAACTTAGGCGACGTTATAATTCTGATGATCAAACTTGACAAACGAAAATTTAACCGTCTGATATGATCATTATAGTAAAACATGGATATGGTAAAAAACAACATTATCCGACAATGTTAAGAGCTTGATCCAGACGGTCAATCCCGTAAGTCAAACCCCTAAACGCACTGAAACGGTCATTTGACCATCTAAATTATGTATTTTGGCGGACCTTCAACTGAAAATAGTTTCAAATTAATGAGATGCAACCAGTGGTATAAAAATTTATAAAAAATAACCCCCGAAGATAAGGCTGCTCATAGGGAGAAAGAATGGTAAATTACGTTGACGGCAACTAGCGGCACCGAAACTTTACCGAAATTACTTGATTATTCAACCGTAGATGTATTTCATCATTCTGGTCATATCTTATTTCACGACTTTTTTACGTTTGAAGGTTCTACGTAGAGTTTGTTTTTGAAATTGAACATTTACTTAAAATTTAGTAAACAAGTTATACAACAGTATTAGACATGTTGTGATTCTGATGATCAAAAATTACAAACAAAAATGTTACTGTCTGATATGATCATTATAGTAAAACATGGATATTGTAAACAATTTAACTTAATCCGACAATGTTAAGAGCTCGATCCGGACGGTCAACCCCCTAAATGCACGGAAACGATTATTTGACCTTCTAAATTACGTATTTTGGCCGGACCTTAAACTGAAAATAGTTTCAAATCGATGAGACACAACCAGTGGTATAAAAATTTATGAAAATAACCCCGAAGATAGGGCTGCTCATAGGGAGAAGGAATGGTAAATTGCGTTGTTCGCAACTAGCGGCACCAAGACTTTACCGAAATTAAGTGATTTTTCAACCATAGACGTATTTCACCATTCTGGTCATATCTTATTTCACGACTTTTTTACGGTTGAAGGTTCTACGTAGAGTTTGTTTTTAAAACGGAACATTTAATTAAAACTTAGTAAACAAGTTATACAACATTAGTAGACATGTTGTGATTCTGATGATCAAAAATCACAAACGAAAATCCAACCGTCTGATATGACCATCATGACAATATACATGTATGGGAAAAAATTTAACTTGATCCGACAACATTAAAAGCTCGATCCAGACGATCAATCTCGTAAGTTAAACCTCTAAACGCATTAAAACAATTATTTGACCGTCTAAATTATGTGTTTTGGCCGGACCTTCAACTTAAAATAGTTTTAAATCGATGAGACGCAACTAGTGGTATAATAATTTACTAAAAAATAACCTCCGAAGGTAGGGCTGCTCATAGGGAGAAAGAATGGTAAATTGCATTGACTGCAACTAGCGGCACCGAGACTTTGTCGGAATTACGTGATTTTCAACCATAGACATATTTCATTATTCCGGTAATATCTTATTTAACGACTTTTTAAAATTTTTTGCTTCTTATGTACAGTTCCAAAGAAAAAACTTATGGTTGATTTGCTACTGTATTTTTAATCTTAGGTTACGAAATATAAACTTTTTCGTCAGCTAAGAAAGCTCTTAGCCGACAGAAATAGCCGGGAACATATATTCGTCGGCTAAGAAGGGCTTAGTCGACGAAAATTCCCGACAACCTTGTTCCGTCGGCTAAGATCTTAGTCGGCGAACTATTTCTCCTAGCCGACGGAACTGTTTAGATTCTGTCGGCTAAGAGTGAAAATCCACTATATATATATATATATATATATATATATATATATATTCTTGACTCCACTTTTTGTTCACATATCAACCCCTCCACCGTTCAATATTTAAATGCATCTATGTAAATTATTTCTGTAAAATTTCATCCAATTTGGTGATCGTTGAGGCTTTGAACTGACTAAATTCAATTGACGGATCAAATCTGCCAAAGCTGAACCGTTTATGCTTATAATTCTAAATCGTAGTTTTAAAGACCTTAACGATAACCAAATTGGATGAAATTTTCAAAAGTGATCTATACACTATGACCAACAAGTTAAACGGTAAAAATGTGATCGAAAAGTTGGTGAAATTCCTTATCCCTCATATAAGTAAAAAATGATCTCTCACTAGAAGAGCCTTGTATATATACACACACATGTGCAGACATGATTTTAATTCTAACATGTATTTTGACAATCAAAGCCACTAATTCCTTAGCTACCTATCCACATATGAATCCTACAAAAAATAAGCCAAAATGGAAAACATTTAACTATTATATTAGCACAATATTTGTTTTAATTTTATTTAACGGCGTACGATTGTTTACGTCATTTTGAATGACCAAATAGCAATAAACGGCAATAAACAAATGAAATTGGTACCGAGCTCTTTTCATTGTTCTCCTATATCATATAGGATTCCGGCAAGTCTGCTCCGTGTTAAGATTCCTCAAGTATAGGAAACCCCTGTAAGTCTGTAACATTTGCTTGTGTCGAGTCGATCGGTTCGGAACTAGTGATGTACATGTTTTTCTTGACTGTGAAACCGATGAAAGCAAACTGAAATATGAACGGGCCAAGCTTTTCATGTCCCCTTTTTGTGTTCATCTCTATCATTTATATAGCATCAAATAGTAATATTCCTCATCTTATTTATGCTTGTCCCTCCCTTTTGTAGTTCTAGTCTTCTGCAACAAATGAGAAAAATTTGTCACCATTCTGTCTAATAACATAGCTTTAGAAACTTAGAATGAAACATTTGGCTTTTAGCTTATAAGCAGAAGGTGAGTGTTTGCAGCTTCTCCTTTTTCCCTCAAAACACTTTATACTTTTTTAAAAAGTAGCTTATTTTTAGACTTACCAAACACCAAAACCTTTGGTGCTTAAAAGTAAAGGAGCTTATAAGCTCTCCCAAACCCACCCAAAGTTTGTTCTCTTGGTGTGATTATTATTATTCTAGGTCAAAACGACACAGTTCTTGGCATTATACTGTATATGTTTCATCTTACATACATGAACAAAGTGATACTATAAGAAAATGAGAATAGACGGTCAAATATTTGCCCCATATTCATGGACATCCCTTTATGGATCAGCATTATTCTTGATCATCAATTTCCTAGTTATAACAGGAACCGTTTGAGTTTCTCCAATATAGTCAAATGCTCAAGTTTCAGAAGTACTTTAACTCGTACCGTAAGAAATGCTCTAGCTTGAAAATGACAAGAGGACTCTTCCAAACCAGTTCTGTTGTGGAATCTTCCCTTTCCATCTCCAGGTACCAGGTCATTTGGATTTGTTTGCTCATATCCAGTTGATATTCCCAATTATTCTTGTTTGATTCATGCGACCAGTAGCGAATGTAGCGAATTTTGGTTTGTCTCTAGACTGATGTAGAATTTTTCTTGTTTATAACGGCAAATAGGGTAACAGGTTTGTCTCATAGTACTCAAAAACTTATGTTTATTTCTATCGTGGTGCTCATTCCTGAAACGAAAAATGGCATTCATCAGCATTCAGTCTAAATATTTCGCACTAGTGTCGATAATAGTAGTTTCAATGGGGAGTTTATCAGGCATGAGACATCCTCCAGATGTTAATCCTTGGCTAGTTCTTTTGTTTCTGTGTTGGGAGAGACCAATTTCTTGCGAATATCTGAACCAGATACTGCTTTGTTTGCTTTTCAGACTGCTATGATCCCTTGGAAATGTTACAATTACTTTCGACACTTTCAAATGGGAAGATGACGGCTATTTGGTTAGTATACTGTAATTCTGCTCAAAACTGCATTCAACTTGGTTCAATTACAACAGAAATATAAGCTTGAAGAAAACTTTCATGGAACATCTAAACTATACAATTGCCAATTCCTAAGCATGCAACCGCAATATGAAGCTTGCTCTGATAAATTGTATCAGAACACGCTGAAGACATTTGATCAGAGTTCATTTATTCAGTAGATTGCATGCTATGCTAATATTTATGCCACTTGTATCATTATTGTCATGTGTGAATGCAGGTAATTTGTTCCCTGTTCTTTCTATTCTGCCTCGGTTGAGTCCTCTGAATTTTTAACATAGATAGGGTTTCTCTCTTTGTTTATGCCAAAGCATATTAGTTTCCATTTTACTCCATTATATTTTTTCTGCACAAGGGCCAAATATGCAAAACTTTTATTCAATAGTAAGTCGTTCAAATACTGAGTTGGTCTTTCAGGCTTTCAGCACAAGGCTCTCCTAGGTTTTACTAACTTGTTACATACTGTCCCAACCTTTTGGGCTTCAGTAGTTCTAGCTTTTAGATGGTCAGAACAGTGATCCCACGAGGTCTGAGTTTTAAAGCAGTAAAACTTGCGGCCTCAAGTACGCAAAATATGAAGGAATTAAGTTTTGGTTTAAGCAATTTCTAATCTTCAGCATTATAAGAGATGAAAATTTGCAAATACAGAATCTCAAAAAATGATGAAGGCTAACAGAAATATTTTGCAGGCAAAGGTAACTATCCAAAATTACTACCAATATCGTCACGTAGACACACCTGGTTGGAAGCTGGGATGGATATGGGCACAGGATGAGGTGATCTGGTCAATGAAGGGTGCCTTTGCTTCCAAACAATCAGCATTCAAACAAAAAATGGCATTGATGAAAGTTGCATTTGAGAATCATGTATTACACTCCTGTGTGAAAGATCCTGAAATACTTGATCTCATGCCAGATTCTTCCCCAGAAAACATGTCAGTGGGCTGCTGCCGTGGTGGCCTTCTTGTTGCATGGGCTATCGATCCCTCCAAGTCATTCTCTTCCTTTCAAATTAAAGTCGGCAATTTGCAGCAAAATTCTTATGGAATTGCACCTCTCAACCTTACTTTGATGGCACCAGGTCTTGGATACACATGCGGACCACTTTTGGATGTCGATCCTACAGTTTCTTTGGTTATTGGTGGTAAAAGACAAGTTCAAGTTTTCAGTATGTTAACCAAAATAAAATAATGCATACACAGATATTCTACTGTTCTGTAACTGGACTATTATGTTGTCAAACTATAAATACACTATATATTGAAATAAGTATCTACCAGATCAATGGTTTCATATTGGTGTTAATATTACTGGTTTTCAGGAACATGGAAATCAACATGCACTTATTCAAGTTTTGTAGCTTTCAAAACACCGGTCTGTTGTGTTTCACTCTCTACATTTTACAATCCTACCATCACATCATGCCCTTTGTGTAGCTGTGGATGCAGATTAGCAGATAAAACTACAGAGACATGCCTAAGGTTTGCACGATTCTAATGCTTTTAAACCGCACTAATCTTAAAGATGAGGGCTACAAGTCAAAGTAGCCTTACGGCTATCTGTTTCAATTGGGTCCAGAACATGCATTATGTAAGTTTCAATTCAACTCAACCTCACCGTTTCCCTATCTATTTCCTCTTTGTTATCACAGAACCAGTTTCCCATCGATAACAGATGATGTTCAAAGTAATCCTGATGTGGTGAAATGCACTGATCATATGTGCCCTATTCGAGTTCATTGGCATATTATGAGCAACTATATGGATTATTGGAGGGTAAAACTCACAGTTACTAACTATAACTATCATAAAAACTTCTTGGACTGGAATGTACTGGTTCAGCATCCTGGTTTCAGGCTGAAAGCGACAGTATATAGTTTCAACAGTACAATGCTTCCTGCTGGGTTTAGAGGTACAAACTGGTTCCCTTTTCATAAGAGATTGATACTTATTGGTCAATAATGTTCAAATTTCAAATTACAAATAAGCAATGCCAAACATCAAATCGCTAAGTTCACATTAGTAGAAAGTAGATGTGTAACAGTAAAGCAGAATAAATTTCTATTCACAAACAGTCAATCCGAGTTTTGGCATGGATTTTAGTTTGTAAAATACATGGTTGACATCGATAGTGACAAGCTTTTCATGATCCTAAGTAACACACGAGACATCAAAACTAGTTTTACAAATTTGCCTACTGGCTAAGGCTTTCGACTACTTATGAATCTGTGTGGATCATCCTCTTAGTTTCAAAGTAAAGGAAGTAGTTCTAGAACCAGCTAATTTCTCAGTCTCAATCTCAAGTTCTCAAGTCTCCAACATGGTATCGTTACCAGTTTCTGAAGCAATTTCTCAAACACATAACATGCAAGTTTATGGTTCCTTGTTATATAAGTAACAGAAAAAGTTACAGTTTCTCACCCAAATGTGACCCTTTGCAGATGAAGTTGCCCTCTTTTGGGGCATCCCCTACGTTAATACAGAGCTGATTTCCACCAAGGAGGACCAAGTGGGTTCAGTCTCAACAGAGATGCTTCTGAAGAAGGACAAGGACTCCTTCACATTCTCAAATGGACGGGCTTTCCCTAGGAGACTGTATTTCAATGGAGAGAGTGGCCAGATGCCCCTACCAAACAGTTTCCCAACTTTACCAAATGCTGCCAACGAGTTTTGGCTCAGTTGGCAAGGACGGGCTTGTGGTAGAGATCCCATCCGAGTTCGATTCCCGCTACCAACAGGCCTCGTTTGGTTCGCGATCTGTAAATTCCTGTGGAAATCCATACCTGGAGGCTGGTGTGACAGACACATGTTGAGGTTGTAGGTATGCCCTGGCGATGGTGTTGTAACGTAACCAAACTCTCACCTAAACTTTACAAATACCAGAACTTTACCAAATGCTGCTGCCTCCAATTTTGCAGAACCCTCATATTGTTTGTTCCTGATTTTGACATTTTTGACTTCTCAGGCACTACTAGTTCCATGGCTTTGATGATGAACTACCCACAAGGTGGTTTTAGTGAGTGATGATTCCTCACATTTTTTATGGGTTTTCTTGATAACCTAATTCTTGAGTTTCCCAAGTTCATGTTTGCTCATCGAAAAAAAAAGTACATTTTTTTGGTGAATAAAAAAAAGAAAAAAAAAGTACATGTTTGCACAGAATTTGAATATTTGTGAAATTGAAAATGAAATTGATCAGCCAAACTGTTGGGCTGGTGTGTAACTGTAATTTGTGCTAATAACTGTAATTTGCCTAAATTGTTTGGGTGGTATAGACTATAAAGTGCCGATCATAAATTCTGTTTTTGATGCATAAAGGTTTATTTCACTGATTGACGACCTGACAACGGAACGGACCCGTGCGGACTTAGGTGGGTTTTTAACGGGTCGGGCATTAAACGGGTTAAATATGTTAACAAACGGGTTAAATCGGGCGGAGTCTGACGGGTTTGCGGGTTTCCGTTGGAACCTGTTAAAGCCCATGAATTATTTTTTTCAGAACCCATGAATCTTGTGAAGATGTTTTTTAATGCTCTAAGAATTCATTAACACCATCATTATATTAATTTTCTTTCTAAACTCATTGATGTAAAACTTAAACATGTTACAATTTTTTCCATGTATTGTTATGAATTATTTTAATAAGTATAAAAGAACGAAAATTTGAAGTAAGAAATACTAAAGACGAAAAAAATTATGAATTGAACACACTCATTAATCTTTAACTTCATGTCTTCCCATTGTTAAAATGAGATAAAATGATGTTTCAACAAATATTCAATTAACGTATTTTACAGCATACATAATTCAAATTTTTCTCCTTAATTGAAGCTTTTTTGTTTCTCTAATGGATCTTGACGGTCACGCAATGTCATATGAAAAATATCCTCCGTAAGATCATCCACGCTAACATTTTCTTTCTCTAAAAGATCAAAAAAGTTCTTATTAATACGATTGTGGGATATACGATTAATATAATGAAACAAAACTAAATTGAAATAATTTTTGTTAACAGATTTTAACGGGCTTCGTGGGTTCTAACGGGCTAGCACGGTCCGGTCCGTCAATTGACGTGTTTTTTGCGTGTCGGGTTTACTTAGCCCGTTTAATAAACGGGCGGGTTCAAGCGGGCGGTTAACGGGCGGGTTCACGGGCAGTGGGCTTAATTGCCAGGCCTAACTGAGTCACTAAAAGAACTGAAACCCCAAACATTTAACTCTATGTTTAGTCAGCCTAAAACGCAATACCATTAGCATTTTAGAACTCACTGCTCATTTATTCATGGCCCCTCCGGGGTAAGTTATGTGTACGTAATTTTCCTCCTTTACTGAATATAAGGTCATACGTCATTCCTTTATTAAAAAAACTTAACATTTTAGAACTCAGTGCTCACTTATTCAACAACAAATAAAAAAACAAACAATAAAACGCTATTTCAACCTTCTAGCAAGAAATATAAAAAATAATGTCACCTCAAAAATGCACCCAATTGTGGTACTCTTTCATCTTGACAAAATCGATCATGCAACAAAATAATCCAAACAAGGCAAACATTTACCTCTTCCCTTACCAAAAATTGAATTAGCACAAACCTAGTTTCGTCCTGCAAAACTCACAACACTTCAATTCGTCCAATGCTTCAAATGACATCTTTTACTATCTAACCATGCCCATGTTAAATCAAGGACACAAAAATCTTCAAAAGATATTATCCAAAGTTTTTTTTATCCAAATGACGTTAATATTTTATTGATCACAACTTGAGAATAAACACATCAACATGAACTTGATCCGCTCACGAGGGCAATCCTACGAAACTAGCTACCTAGTAGACACCAAACAATCTCTATGTTGAAGACCATGGGATGAAGCGCTATGATCAATCTTCTATGGTAGCAGATGAGAAAAGTAACTAGCCATCAAGAATATGGAGGAAATGACAAGTCTTTAACCTATCATTATTGACTACTTCCGGGACCACCCTACGCATATGGGTAACCCGAGACCACCCTACGCATATGGGGTAACCCTAGAGCAACAAAATAACCTAATAAAAGACCGAAGTCAAAAACGAAGAAAATGATCTAATCTCATAAGGAGTCCTAGGCTCCTATATAAAACATAAATAAATAAAGCAGAAAAGCAAAGCCAGGGCCCAAAAAGAACCCTAGCCCTGCCTCCAGCCCAACAAGCCGCTCCCAGGCCCCTTAACAGAGACAGCCCAAGTCCAAACATCTCGGCCTAAAGCTAGATCCGCCAAACCATCCACCCACCGCAGCCGTTGACCACCGTCAAACCTGAACCTGCACCACCGCCAGACAGCCTCGGACCTGACCACCAACCCATCTCTACAGCCAACAAGGCGACCTCAATTGTTGATGTTGCCACCCCGAACCAGCCCCAAATTGGAGCATTGCAGCTAACAATTATATCTTGACAGAAAAAGGACAACATCTACACACAACCCAACATACGCCAGTCATCGCCACTGCTCATCCTTAATGCAGATCGAACTCAGATTCAAAATCAATCTGCTTCCCTTCCCCTTGCCGCACATCAACACCATCACCCTTCAGTCGCGAGAGTAGACTGAGACCCAATCCCTACATCTCGACCTCAGAGAAGCTGAGACAACACCCCTCAAGTCGCACTGCTTAAGCACAAACGAGGCTAGACACCATCATCGGTGTCAAGGCGCAGCCGGAGAGGCTAAGAAATGTTAGGCAAAATGGCACCTTCAATTATAAGGGATACAAGTAATAGTATAAGGATTTAATAAAGATTGTCAAACCCACGAGGATTAGATTCCTTTCACTAGCTAGGGTGTTAACCTTAAGAGAGCTAGAATATGTAAATGTACAATTACAAACCTAAAGACACAAGGAACTCTGGGCTCATGATGAGTATGTGCAAATTGAGTAGTGATTTGATTTTGGGTTTTTGAAGTTGTGAACTAAACTAAACTAAATGATCGAATGTAAACTAATTTACCCTAAACTAAACTAGTGGGATAATATATGGTGTTAAGATTCGAATTGTCCACCACTAACCTCTCTTGCAAGTATTGATGAAAATAATATGAATGATGTTAAGCTAGTCAACCAATTTCTCTCCTTGCATTCATTTCGGATATGAAAATGTCATGCTCCTTTTGTGGTATCAAGCAATCCCTCATGGGTGTAGTACTTAACTACTCAAGTCACGCATTTTAATCTGGTTAGTCATCTAATGCAATACCTTAAGTGCATAAAGTTTGGAGATAAAAAAACTATGCAAACCAACCAAGCTTATCTCTAAGTGATTGTAATTCACAACCCCTACATGCACATTTAGTGTGCTTTCATGCTCGAACATTCAAAGATTACCAAGCTCTAAACATTGTATTATGACATAGCAAAGACACATACTAAAAGTGGTAAATTCTAAGCATATGCATTCAACTCTTGAATTAGCATGTAGGAATTTCAACTAAATTGCATCAAATCAAATTGAAGCATCAATCCATACAAGATTGGTTAGGGCTTTGAACCATAACCCCAACAAAGTACTACTCACTCATAATTACATAAACATGTTCCATAATCAAATCAAGCATCAAATTAGATCTAGAGTTTAAGGGAGAGAGTTTGGCTTAATGGTGTGTTGATTGATCCATAAGCTCACGTCTTAGTGGTTGTGATCATGGTGGTGATTTTCTCTCCTTCTTGCTCTTGAGTACTTGATGATGAAAAGTAACTAGAATAGGTGGAGTGGATGGAAAATATTGAAATAGAAAAGATAGTGAGGAAATTATGTAGTAGTGGTGGTGTTAATGGATATTTGGGTAACAGATGGTGGTGGTGATGGAAGAGGAGATGGAGTTTTGAAGTGAAAGAGGAAGAAGATGGGTTTGGATTTTGGGAGAAGATAGAGGTGTGGTGGAAAAGAGATAAATGAAAAAGGTGGTGATATGTGGTGAATGGTGGTCTATGTGAATAAGTGAATGCTTATTATATAGAAGAAATATAAGTGAAAATGGAGGGAAGAGAAAGCCAAAATCAGCTTCCCCACTTGATTCTAACGTTTGGTGCATAAAGATAGAGTGAAAATGTGGGTTCTCGTTATTAAAGTCAAGAGGTTAGACATGGGGGGATAGTGTGTGATTGGAATAGACAAATGATGAAAAGACATGATGATTAACCTCTACTAATACATAGCATGTTTTTGTTGGAGATTATAACTGACTAATGGGAAAAATGATGAATAAGCATTGTGTGGGAAAATATGGGAAATAGATGGAATTGGTTTTGAACCAAAAGGCATGAGATTTGGTTATGATATAATGATGGTTAATGGGTGTAATGGAATAAGTACAATGTCACACATCTTTCTTGCACTTGCATGAATATGGCAGGAAAAGATATGGCACCACCCAAAGTGATGGTGCACCGCTACTTGTGCTGCCAATGGTGATGGTTCGTCGGAATTCGGGATTTGTGTTTCGCTTTATATTGAACTTCATCCTTTCTAGCTCCTATTCTACATATTAAAGTCAAAAATAGATGTTTCATTCACTCTTGCAATATTCTTAGATAAAGAGAAAATGATTTAGTGATAGCTACCATGAACTCAAAAACAAGTTAAAGTCTATATTTATGGGGCATGCATGCATACATACATACATATTATGGTCTAACAAGAAAACTATGAAACGACGCTCTCTAGGGTCTTCTCTCCTGGAATTTAGCTTTTGTCAACCTGATTTACTTATTTAATTAGAGTATCCACAGTCTTAGGTTTTAAAGAAAAAAATTAAAAATAATACGTTTAGACCAAAATCTTAGATATTTGAACCGCATGATGCGATAAAGTTGGTCGAACTGTCTAGTATGTTACCTCCATGTTAAAGTTCGAGAACTCCCACCAGTATGTATGTGACCAACATGTTAAAGGGCATTTTAATTCATACGGCTGTGATATGATAAGAGATTATCATAGCTTTACTGGAAGGGCCGATTATATAGGAATCTCATTTAGGACATTTTCTCTAATATAGGTCCACCAAACATTTTTACCCATATAAGAGTATGACCAACAGTTTTGTCAAAATTTCTCTATAATGGGAAAACAAAACCTAACATCTCAAAAAATATTATTCTTAAACTCCAACAGCTTCTCCATTTTAGAGATTCCGAAATTTATTACAACAATAAAATATGCTACATCATTATTAATTATAACAAAATTTTTTATTACAATACTCAATTAAAAATATTTTTTATTTTACCCTTCTTTTGTTGGAACATGTGAAGAATTTAATTTTAGAGAAGGAAGACAACTTTGTAAATTTGAGAAATTGACCTTTGTTTTTCATCTCTTTCTCTGTTTTAGAGAATGGGTTGAGAAAATTGTTTGATTGAAAAATAGCTCAGTATTCGTCAAAATTGAGAAAATCAAGAAAATGAAGAAGCTGTTGGACATGTTTTAAGTCCACCCAAGCTTGAATATAATTTTTTATTAGATATTGAAGTTCAACAAAATTACAGACTGTTATCCAAACAAAAAATTAGTTTCTCTCACTTATATTTACAAAAATGTCATTAATGTAAAAATCAATAACAAAAAGTCTTGTGCTGACCTCCGACTAGATCTCTGGTTCTGAATGACCATCAGTGAGGTTTTTGATGACCACAAAAGCTACTATGATGGACAACAAAGATATTATCGCCAGCAACAAAAGTTGCTACCATCAGTAAAGAAAATTACTATCATTGACAACAAAAGCTACTATTGACAATCAGTGAGGATTCTGATGACCACAAAAACTACTACGATGGACAACAAAAGATATCACTACTAGCAACAAAAACTACTACAGTCGGCAAATAAAGCTACTACTACTAATAACAAAAGCTACTACTGACAACAACAAAACATACTACTGACAACAACAAAAACTACTGCCATAACCAAACAAAGCTATTACCACTAACAACGAAAGATACTGCCGCCAACAAAGAAAGCTACTACCACTGACACGAAAGATACTACTGTCACCAACAAAATCTACTATCGTCACCAACAAAAATACTATTTCAAGCAACCAAATTTACTACCACCAGCAACGGAAGAAAAACAACCAAAGATACCACCGTCAGACAGAAAAGCTATTGCCGCTAGAAAGAAAAGCAACTACTACTAGAGGGATAAGCTATTACCTATAGATTGAAAAGTTATTATCACGAAAAAGAAAAGCTACTACTATCAACAACAAAAGCTTCTACTAACTAATACAAAATCTACTTAACATGTCAAAAAAGTGCTATTACAACTTGAAAAATATACTATCACAATATCGAAAATATGTTATTACTTTGTTTAAAATCTATTGTCCTACAATGATGTTGATACATAGTTACAAATCTCAATTTCATTAATCTCATACACTATCTGAACCCGATACCATAGATTGAATTGACTTTGTGTTGAATACCTCCATGGAGATTCGGCCTATATTGTAATTTATCATAGGAAAAACAACACAAAATTCTTAAAGAAAGTGCAAAAAGATCTCCCAAAAGACAGAAAAAATAAAACTCTAGCACAGTAGATCGAGAAAGGCAAAAGGAAGCAGGGACCTGTCTGGTGGCGAGCTCTCCCGCCGTCGTGCCAATTGACTTGATATCGGGATCCCTCATTGATGTGGTTTCAGGGTCTCCTACGACTTTTAGAGAGGGTTGGGAGATGGGTAGTGCGGCGGTTGGTGGGTTTTCACCCAAAACCTGCTGGGTTGGGCGGCGACGTTGCTTGCGTACACAGATCTGGTGGTGGACATATGCAGGTGAGATCAAAACAACAAGGCGGCTCGGATCGATTCACGTTTCCTTCATGATTCCGCGGTTTTTGATCAGGGCTCAAGCCCGGCTTTTTTCGTGGCCTCCACGAGGAGCGATGTGGTCGACTGGCTCTGGAAATTGGTGGTCCGAGTGAGGAGCTGTGGCGGCGCAAGGGAAAGGAGATGACGAGGGTAGCAAGTTTGGGACGATGGCGGCCGACGACAAGTAACCCTAGTCTCCCTAGGTTTGGAGCTTGGGCTCTCATTATGGGCCCAGCCTTGGTCATTTTAATTTTGCTTGGTAATGTTTTTAGTTTAATCTATTTCAGTTGGTTTTTCCTTGGTGGCTTTATGCCGGTAATAAGCTCTACTATTGTAGGGCGATGTGGACTTTGTCCGGGGAAGTGCACGCAACATGCCATGAATGTTCGAAGATGGCTGCGAGTTTCTTGCATTATCAAATGGTCGTAGCCGCTTTACGGCAGGGTAAAACTCGAGCATAATGGGAAAGAGGTTATAAGTTTGATTTTATCTCTCTTTATGAGATTAATTTTTTCCTTATGTTGTCATGTTTTAGTCAAAGCAAATAGAGTAGTCTCTGATGCACTCTTTACTAAATAGTTCTTGTTAGAATATTTGGGTGATGTAGGGTCTCCTGAGTTGGTTGTAGGATAGTCTTACATTATGAGGTTTAGGTTTCATGTCCCCCTTGTATTTTGCAGTTTCATTAATAGTAATGGCGTAAGAGCTGCCTTTCTAGCCCTTATCTTTCAAAAAAAAGTGTTATATGCCAATGAACATGAAGCTAAACATCGAATTGGTATGAGATCCTATAGAGAAATACAACCTGAGTTCACTAATTTTTCAGTAAAAAAGGAGCTTCAGATGCAGATTCATTATATCTTTACCTACTTTGTTTGAATTGTTTTTGTGCCATAAGAT
Organism: Comarum palustre; assembly: GCA_951800085.1. Taxonomy (NCBI): domain Eukaryota; kingdom Viridiplantae; phylum Streptophyta; class Magnoliopsida; order Rosales; family Rosaceae; genus Comarum; species Comarum palustre. The sequence continues at coordinate 1,341,099 of OX637579.1, read as the reverse complement.
AACATTCCAAAGAAATCAAAACAATAGATTAAGCACGTACCAGTAAGTAAGGGTGGCCGCGGGACTAGCCGAAAATTGTCAGGAACTGAGCCCGAACCCGAAATAATCGGGCCGGTCCGGACTCGGGTTTTTCATAAATCATAGCTAGAGCAAAATGTGGTTCAGGTCAGGCTTCGGGTTTTTCGGGCCCAAAACTTTAGCTTCAAATATGCCATCTATTTTCCTAAATTTCCTTCTTGTATTTAATATGTATAAATTCTAAGAGAGTTAAATAATATACAAGTTTGATACAAACCAATACACAACACAAATTGTTCAATCTATGATTATCAATACAGAAAAACATTCAAATAGTTCAGTGACTTCAGACCAAAAATGCAAACATGTGACAATTGCAACATAAATAGGCCGAGCCAGGCTTTCAGACCTTTTAAATTGTGAACCGAACCCGAATTGATTTTGAAGCATTCGGACCGGATTTTGACACGAACCGATTTTACAAATATAAGGACCCGTATCAAGTCAAGTTTTTTCTGGTTTTTCAAACCAAAATTTTGGTCCTTCAAGTCCGGACGCCCACCCTTACCAATAAGCTTGGCCCATCTGATATTTCTCTTCCACTAACTTTCTATCTAATTGTTTACAGGTTCTCAAAAAAATAAACCACTCTACTACCCAAATTACAATCGCATCTTACCAGATTTGTCACCTCCAAAGGGCGATCTGGATCTTCAGGCCACCTTCAGATCTGGACCATACTTCTCGATCGACATCTTTCGACGTGATCTTGTACTTCTGGACCATAATTTTTGATGACCACAAAAGCTACTACGATAGACAACAAAGATATTATCGCCAGCAACAAAAGTTACTATCACCAGTAAAGAAAACAACTATCATTGAAAACAAAAGTTACTACTGACAATCAGTGAGGATTCTGATGACCATAAAAACTACTACGATGGACAACAAAAGATATCACTGCTAGCAACAAAAACTATTACAGTCGGCAAAGAAAACTACTACTACTAATAACAAAAGCTACTACCGACAACAACAAAAACTACTGCCATCAACAAACAAAGCTATTACCACTAACAACGAAAGATACTGCCGCCAACAAAGAAAGCTACTACCACTGACACGAAAGATACTACTGTCACCAACAAAAACTACTATCGTCACCAACAAAAAATACTATTTCAAGCAACCAAATTTACTACCACCAGCAACGGAAGAAAAGCAACCAAAAATACCACCGTCAGACGGAAAAGTTACTGCCGCTAGAAAGAAAAGCAACTACTGCTAGAGGGATAAGCTATTACCTACAGATTGAAAAGATATTATCACGAAAAAGAAAAGCTACTACTATCAACAACAAAAACTTTTACTAACTAATACAAAATCTACTCAACATGTCAAAAAAGTGCTATTACAACTTGAAAAATATACTATCACAGTATCGAAAATATGTTATTACTCTGTTTAAAATCTATTGTCCTACAATGATGTTGATACATAGTTACAAATCTCAATTTCATTAATCTCATACACTATCTGAACACGATACCATAGATTGAATTTTAATCATAGATTGAATTGACTTTGTGTTGAATACCTCCATGGAGATTCGGCCTATATTGTAATTTATCATAGGAAAAACAACACAAAATTCTTAAAGAAAGAAAGTGCAAAAGATATCCCAAAAGATAGAAAAAATAAAACTCTAGCACAGTAGATCGAGAAAGGCAGAAGGAAGCAGGGACCTGTCTGGTGGCGAGCTCTCCCGCCATCGTGCCAATTGACTTGATACCGGGATCCCTCATTGATGTGGTTTCAGGGTCTCCTACGACTTTTAGAGAGGGTTGGGAGATGGGGAGTGCGGCGGTTGGTGGGTTTTCACCCAAAACCTGCTGGGTTGGGTGGCGACGTTGCTTGCTTACACATATTTGGTGGCAGACATATGCAGGTGAGATCAAGACGACAAGGCGGCTCGGATCGATCCACGTTTTGATCTGTCATGATTCCGCGGTTTTTGATCGGGGCTCGAGCCCGGCTTTTTTCGTGGTCTCCACGAGGAGCGATGTGGCCGACTGGCTCTGGAAATTGGAGGTCCGAGTGAGGAGCTGTGGCGGCGCAAGGGAAAGGCGATGACGAGGGTAGCAAGTTTGGGACGACGGCGGCTGACGACAAGTAACCCTAGTCTCCGTAGGTTTGGAGCTTGGGCTCTAATTATGGGCCCAACCTGGGTCATTTTAATTATGCTTGGTAATGTTTTTAGTTTAATCTATTTCAGTTGGTTTTTTCTTGGTGGCTTTATGCCGGTAATAAGCTCTATTATTGTAGGGCGATGTGGACTTTGTCCGGGCAAGTGCACGCAACATGCCATGAATGTTCGAAGATTGCGGCGAGTTTCTTGCATTGTCAAATGGTTGTAGCCGTTTTACGGCAGGGTAAAACTCGAGCATAATGGGAAAGAGGTTATAAGTTTGATTTTATCTCTCTTTATGAGATTCATCTTTTCCTTATGTTGTCATGTTTTAGTCAAAGCAAATAGAGTAGTCTCTGATGCACTCTTTGCTAAATGGTTCTTGTTAGAATATTTGGGTGATGTAGGGTCTCCTGAGTTGGTTGTAGGATGGTCTTACATTATGAGGTTTAGGCTTCATGTTCCTCTTGTATTTTGCAGTTTCATTAATAGTAATGGCGTAAGAGCCGCCTTTCTAGCCCTTATCTTTCAAAAAAAAGTGTTATATGCCAATGAACATAAAGCTAAACATCGAATTGGTATGAGATCATGAGTTCACTAATTTTTCAATAAAATAGGAGCTTCAGATGCAGATTTATTTATATCTACTTACTTTGTTTGAATTGTTTATGTGCCCATTAGATAACATTCCAAAGAAATCAAAACAGTAGATTAAGCACGTAGCAGTAAGTAAGGGTGGCCGCGGGACGAGCCGAAAATTGTCAGGAACTGAGCTCGAACCCGAAATAATCGGGCTGGTCCGGGCTCGGGTTTTTCATAAATCATAGCCCGAGCAAAATGTGATTCGGGTCGGGCTTCAGGCTTTTCAGGCCCAAAACTTCAACTTCAAATATTCCATCTATTTTTTCTAAATTTCCTTCTTGTGTTCAATATGTATAAATTCTAAGAGAGTTAAATAATATGCAAGTTTGATACAAACCAATACACAACACAAATGGTTCAATACATGATTATCAATACAAAAAAACATTCAAATAGTTCAGTGACTTCAGACCAAAAATGCAACATGTGACAGTTGCAACATAAATGGGCCGAGCTAGGCTTTCAGACTTTTTAAATTGTGAACTGAACCCGAACTGATTTTGGAGCATTCAGACCGGGTTTTGACACGAACCGATTTTACAAATATAAGGACCCGGATCAAGTCGGGTTTTTTCTGATTTTTCAGACCGAAATATCAGTCTTTCAAGTCCGGACGCCCACCCTTACCAATAAGCTTGGCCGATATGATATTTCTCTTCCACTAACTTTCTATCTAATTGCTTACAAGTTCTAAAAAAAATAAACCACTACTACCCAAATTACAATCGCATCTTACCAGATTTGTCACCTCCAAAGGGCGATCTGGATCTTCAGGCCACCTTCAGATCTGGACCATACTTCTCGATCGACATCTTTCGACGTGATCTTGTACTTCTCAATCGGAATCCTTCGTCATGATCTTGTTCGTCTCCAGCCACTATGAGCGTCGAGTGTCCTTGTCGTCGAAGAGCGAGGATTATGGGTATTCGTTGATGTGGCAGAGGAAATAGGGGGAGGGAGAGAGACGTTTTGGGTGAGACTGTGAGAGATGATTGATGGATTTGGGAGCCGAGGGTCTTTTAGATAGAGAAAATTTTACAAAGCAATTCCAGAAGCTTTGCATCCATTCCTAATCCTTCGCAATATCGATAACCATCATTACCCCAATATATAGTACCTTGATCTTTAAATGCTGAGCACCAAAATGTGTGACAGGGAAACTTATTATATGATCTTTATTAATTGTCTTTATTCATGTATTATTGATAATTTTTTTTAGATACGATACATAAATAAGCGGTTGGTTTAGATTTTCATAAATAATGTTGATAAATAAAAAAAATAGTAAAAAGCAGACGTGTAAAATTTTCTATTACCGTATTTGTTCCGTTCGGAATACTAAATGCTTGCGAGGTAAGTGATCCATCCCAGTTGGGTCGGTCTTCTTCTTTTTGAAGTCTCAGCCGTAAACGCAAGTCCCACTCTCTCTCCGATTGTAAACGCTCCCACTCATTCCGGTTCGCCCCGTTCCGCTCTCTGCGTTCGAGAAGCCGCTATGGCTCCTCACGGCGACAAATCCGACGCTGCGGAGGACGCCATGGTTGCCGGAGCTGAGAAGCGCCCTGTCTCCTCCGTCCTCATCGTCATCGGTAAGTTTTTCATTGCAGAATTTCACTTGTTCAGGTGTTTTTTTTTCGATGAAGGTTGTGATTTTCCTGAGTGCAAAAACAGCTATGCAGACTGAGGCGCTTCCGGTGGGGCAGAAGTTTAATCTTACTGAGGTACCTGACTCCGGGTGAGTCCTTTTCACTGATTTGTAAATAAGTCATTTTTTACTGGCTAATTTTACTTTGATTGAGCTAAACTTGATTCTTGTTGGATTGAAATGAAAGTTGGATTGTGTGGTGATATGTTGAGGATCATAAGCATTTTGTATGCGTTTTTAGACTGTTTCATGTGTTTTGATTATGTATATGTGGCGAATGATGCAGGTTTCCGAAAGGAGTTCCGTGGGTTCGGTATCATGGATTTTACAAGGATCTCGAAATTAATCTAGTGTGGCCTGGAAAAGATCAGTGTTTGGGTGAGTTCGTTTGGAAATTTTTGGAAATAGAATTCTTTTTGTGTCACTTACTTGCCGAAAGTACACAAAAAATTGCCAATCATTTGTTATTGATCGTTGGTTCGGTTAGTTCATGGCTATGGTTTCGTTACCTATGAGCTTAATAGACGCTAGGCCATTAGGACATTGTTGAAAGGGCCAACATGGATGACAGAGTTAAATGTGTGGAGTGTGAAGATGAGAACCTGGAGGGTGCTATGTTCTTGAACATAAATTACTTTGACTGAGAAATCTATGATGATACCTCACTAGTTAACAATTTACCTTACTATTCATCTTAACTGGATGAACTGCCCCTAGTACCAAACACACACACACAAATGTATATGTGAGCATTCAAGACAGTTGCTGGTCAACCTGGTGTCAGTTTATTCAGTCATGATGTAAAGCCATGCGTTTGGTTTTGTTCTTCTTTTCCCTAAAGCTAGACCAGCTCTTTTCATGGAAATTAAACCACATACCCAAAATCTTCATATGCTATGTTTTCTACTTGTTGAGTTATTTTAATCGTAAAATGCAAAGTAGTCTTTGTTTCTATATCGTACCTAATCCTCAAATTTTCTTTCAGGGGTTGATTCAGTAGGCACGGTTCCTGCATCTCTTGTGACCTATGCTGCCATTCAAGCATTACAGCCGGACCTAATTATCAATGCTGGCACTGCTGGTGGCTTTAAGGTATTTTGTTTTCGTATCAACATTGTTCATGATCATAATAGAAATTTTTCCTGCGTTCATTTTGTTTTTTTTTTGAGATATTGATTGGTCTGTAGTATAAAGGACCTCCTTAACTTTTCAGGATTGAACTAGAATATTGTATGGACTATGGACCATTGTATGAATGAGTTATACAAGTGCTTGTATGGTTGAATGGTTCACAGACTTGTGCTTTTTGTGTGTGCATGCACACTGTTAAGCACAAATAATGAAGTTTTGCAGTGCTAGTTTTTGAACCATTTTGACATATAACAAATTATTACGTATTTACGTATGACTGACTAATGGATGCTTTCAGGGGAAAGGAGCATGTATTGGCGATGTGTATCTTGCGTCTGATGTTGCATACCATGATAGAAGGATACCTATTCCTGTGAGTACTCCTTGGTTTTCCATTTAAGTACTTTCCAAGTTTGGTTAACAAAGAAAATCATAAAGGATATGTTTCCGCAATTGTATTGTGTGCTTTATTCTAGCAATTCCTGTTGCAATATTCGGTGATGCAGACCCAATGTTCGAAAGTCGGCCTAGGCGGCCGACTAGTCGCTAGGCGGCGGCCTTCCGACTCGATTTCGCGGTAAATGTTTCACATAGTCGCCTGGAAGAAAATCGGCTGACTAGTCGGGTTAGGCGGGCTGGGTGGGTCTAACTCGGGTCCAACTCGGGTCAGACCTAAAAAAAAGTTTTTCATTATAGGTTTGCTTGAGTATTTGCTTGCATTTAAATTATAAAAGCTATCTTTGAAGTAATGATTTTAAATGACTAGTCATGTAACAAGGAATATGTGGTTTGGCATGGATACAGCCTATTTGATAATTTGTTGGAGATGGTATGGAATTGGAATCCTCTTTCTCATTGGCCAATTCAGTTGTCAAAACTCCATTGAAGGTTTTTGCTTTTGTTCACTGAATTTATCTTCAGTGGCATTTTGTATGTACTAGTAAGCTTTGATAATTCAGTGTTGCTTGAGGGCTTAGCTTGTTTATGTATTCTCTGTGAAGAGATTTGAATTAGGAACTTAGATATTTGCATTACAAGAATTGAGATCAGACATGCTCATGTATGTATAAAATATCTTATGTAGCAGAACAGAAGCTCATGTTACTTTGAGTGCAGGCATGCTCGTCCCATTCTCATATATAGAAATATAGAATTAATGAACTACAAATTACTGAGCCAAAGATGGGGTTTGTGTATGGAGAGCTAAGTAGAGCCAAAGAGGAGATTACCTTTAATAATTTTTTTTATATTTAATTTTATGAATAAAAATAAAAATAAATTCAAAAATTAAAAACCGACTAGTCCCTGACCTTCCGCCCGACTAGCGCCTAGCGACTTTTAGAACATTGTGTAGACCCAATTCTTTTATACAAATTTGATTCAGTAGAGGCCCAAATATATACATATTTCTCATGTGCATGTTGTTCTTTTTACTGTGAATATGTGTGGCGATTAGCATAATAAATTTCAACTCAGTTTGGTATACCTTGTATGTCTGCTACAGGTTTTTGATCTATATGGAGTTGGCTTGAAACCGGCCTGCTCAACACCAAGTCTTCAAAAGGAACTTGACCTTAAGGTAACTAGTGACTAACATACAGAAATTAGTCTCACAAGTTACTTAAATTATTTACCTTTCTTAGATTGGTGTACCTTCATCATATCACTTGATTTGTTGGCATCTCGAACACATGATCAGATGATCTCCCTTATGTACGTCGATACTGGGAGTTATTTCTTATCTTTTTATTCCCAAAGAATAACAGTGTCACTCACAACTGCTCGCATGCTTTAGGTTGGCAAGCTGTCTACTGGCAACTCTTTGGATATGTCTCCACAGGATGAAGCATCAATCATTGCAAATGATGCGACAGTTAAAGACATGGAGGTAACCTTCTGGTTTTCAAAATAGACCCTAAGTTATTATTTGATCAGGTTGCCCTTCTTTTTTCTTAGATGGATGCAGAAGTGTAGAGAAATAGGTTTGGGAGATGCATTAGTTCTGGAAAAGAGAAAAACTACTATCTAAGAGAAATATCTTGATATTTTGCATTCTAGTTAAAAATAGCAAAAGCAATTGGATATTTAAATGTTCTCATCAAGCTTCTGCAAATGAGATTTCCTTGGCGATGTGGGTACACATTTACAATGCAGTGCTCTTTTCTTTGATTTCCTTTTTACTTTTAATTTTTTTTCCTGCATTGTTCTGGGTTTCAGGGTGCAGCTGTTGCCTATGTGGCAGAAATGTTGAAAGTCCCAGTAATATTTGTTAAAGCTGTGACTGATATAGTCGATGGTGAAAAACCAACTGCAGAAGAATTCATGCAGAATTTGGTTGCAGTAACTGCTGCACTTGAACAGAGGGTCACCAGAGTTGTTGATTTTATTAACGGAAAGTGCCTCGCCGATCTTTGAAGCATTCATTCAAACTACACTGTATGATGAAAAGTGTTCCCTTGCACGTCAAGTTCATTAGTTACATCTGCCCATTCTGAAGGGTTATTGTATTGTTCCAAATTTGCAGTAGCACAGGTTCATAGGTTGTGTAAACGTATAATTAGCAGCATCTGTGGTGACTTGTGTAGTTTGCCTTCACTTTCTCATGACGTTGACTTTTTCAGTAAACCGTCAGGTGATCGGAAGCAAATAAACAAGCTAATCGTTGTATGACTTTGGCAAGTTCCGAGTTGTTTGTATGAGCAAAAGGGAGATTAAACGATTGAAAGCTATTTATATACCAACAGGGAGAAGAAAATGGAAAAACAGATCACGTTCAACAATGAACAGACAATACTTGTTTTTTTAGGTGACTGCAACTCTACTTTTCCTATGTGAACCTCAAAAACAATGTTTTTGACTTGCGATATACTCATAATGAATTGTTCTAAAATCTTTCACTATGCTAGGGTTTCCCTAGCTGGAAAATATTTTTGAAACTTTTTGATGACGGCAGATCCTATCCTGGGGAACGGCGTGATGATTATTGATGGGGGCATGGAGTTGCTAGACAACTCTGGTTTTTTTCTGTGTGGTCAGCTTCTGTCAAAGAGCTCGGTGGTTTTGCCGTCTCTCTCGACGGCTCTAAAAGGGATCTGAGATGTAAAGATGCAGATCTATGAAGAAGAGGGTGGAATCTTCGTTTTCCAGTTTGATGAAGAGGCGGAGAAGCAGAGAATCCTTCATGGTGGCCCGTGGTTTTACAACTCGTTTGTTTTGCTTTTGGCGGATTATGACGGAGTTGGAGATCTGCAGGCGACTTCGTTGGATGCACTGGAGGTTTGGGTGTCTATGAGGGGCCTTTGGGTGGCTATGCGCACTGAGAAGGTTTTGACAAGGATTGGGAACGTGCTAAGGACCTTCTTACGTCCAGAGAAGGCTGCGCTGCTGCGGAAGGACATCGTTCAAAAAATACGGCTGCTGCACAATGTCAATCGCCAGATGTGTGCCCAAAGACATTTTTCCTTTTCGGCGGAGCTTTCTATGGATATGGTTCTCACCTATGAGAAGTGTAAGGGTCTGTGGTAATTGTGGATTTCTGATTCATGAAGAGATTTATGACAGAGGTTAAGTGACCGAGACGGAGGCTGCGAAGGTGGTGCAAGTGGTTTCGTGGTCTTCTGAGATGACGGTGGTGGTGTCGGTCACGTTCTTAGCTGACAAGAGCTCAGGCGGAGTTGTGCCAGTTAGGGTGGCTGAGATGGGGGCGCCGGACGCCAAGAAGGAGGGGGACGACACATCAAGGAGTCCCGAATTTTTCAGCAGGAAGTCAGGCAAATTTCAAATTAGGGTTGACTCTGACCAAGGAGATTGGGTCGTTGATTGTTGCTGATGGTTGGGCTGCAACTAATGGGTCAAATCTTGGTATTTTGGACACTGGGTCTGGTTCTCATGCTGGGTCGAGAGTGGACTCTGGTGATAGGGTTGGGGCTTTTTCTGATGGGCTGGGTGGACCTGGTCTTGGGCTGGGTTCACACAACTCTTTTGTTGTGCAGGCCGTTGATCAGCTGTATCTAGTTGAGAGTGAGACGGCTGGTCCACAGACTTACAAACAGAAAGGTCGCAAGCTTGGAAGTAAGAACAAGAAGCCTCGAGTTAGTAAGATTATCGAGCCAATCCTACCTTGCATTCCTACAACGGGGTGGGATCAGATCACCAGAGACGGCGGAAGTTGGCAAGTTGTTGGTGCCTTTCTGCTGGTGCCTTTCTGCCCTAACTGAAGGGAACAGAGAAGGAGATGATGGGTTATGGGCGAACCATTGGCCCAAATGTAGCGTATCAATCTTTTTCTTTTCTTCTGTTCAGTTTTTTTGTGCTTTATTTTTGTGCTTAGAATAATGTCTTATAATTTATGTTTCTCATAAATTATAGGTTTTGTTGGGTCTTGTCTCTGCTAGGCTCATGTTGACATGAGTATAAGGTTTCAATGTAATAGTATTTGATTGTACTCTTTTCAGGACTCTTGTATGACGTCATTCTGAATTTTGCCTATCAATGAAATCCGGTTTCATTTCTTCAAAAAAAATACTCATTTTGAAGGTGTACCTTTTATATTTTGTGATGGAAGCACTATGTTGGGGGGATGTGAACATTATAGGATTAGCAATGTGAATGTTGATCAATAATTGATAGGAGTGAAAGGTATTATGGTTTAGAGAAGTTTGGGAGGGTTGCAGATTAATTCACTTCAAATCCAATCGTCTTTCTTCTATGCGCGCGACCCAAAAATGAGTTTTATAAGAAGCCTTGTGCTTATAACAACAAGAAAATAATGAAAATATATAGTACGTCTTGAAAGAAATAATTTTTCGGTTTCAATATTATTCATTTATGAAAAAATTACAGTGTCAATATACGTCTTGAAACATCTCAACATCTCTTATTAGATGTTTCTGAAATATAACCATATTATCTAATACGGTTTTTCTCCGATATAGTTTCCCGGTGGATAATAGCTACAAATCACAAATACCCACCCATTTTTACAATGAGCCTTAGCACAACCGAGATCAGTAGAGTTTTTCCAAACTACTTGAGTGTAATGGCCACATTCGTCGTTGGTACAAGAATTAGAGGCGTAGTCATAGTTTTCCTTCTCGGTCACCCAAAATTTTGTAGCTTCCGCACCTGTCATGTCACCATGACCTTCAGCTAAGCACTCGCCATATGGTCCCTGAGAATGCTCCATTTCACAGGTCTCAATTTTCTTATTAGCATAGTCTTGTGCATAGGCTGCTAGTGTGTCATTCCATTTCATCGGACCAACTCCCACCTCTGCTCGAGCTTTGTTGTGTTCATCAAGGAAGTCTTGGTTGGGATTGGGGGAAGTTGGTACCTGTGGTGGAACTTTGTTGGGTTGATCAGTCGGGCTTTGGTGGGGAAGATTAGAAGTTGGTGCCTGCGGTGGAACTTCGTTGTGTTGACCATGGTTGGAATGTATATTGTGGGAACGGTGACTCTTTTTTCTAGCTTCGGAGACGTGAGAAACAAAGATAATTGCTAAGATGCATAAGCCGAAGAACTTGTTAAATCCCATGATTTCCCTCTATTAAGTTCAAGTGCGTAAGAAAACATGAGATGCATTTTAATAGAGGATTTTGACAGTTGTTTTGTAACAATAAGTGTTAAAAAAGGACATTGCTTTTAACCGCCAAGAAAATGTAGAAGTTAATTGCGGTCGTCCTTTAATTTCGGTAAAACAAGAAAAACGTCCTTTGTTGAAGGAAATTATATTTTAGTATGTGTCTTTGAAAATATATTCAGAATAGAATTTGATACTATATTAGAAAATACTTGGGTCCGATCTAGATCGGATCAAGTAGTTCGTTCGATCTCCTCAAAATGTACTTTTAACAACATCAATGATCGGACCCAAGTAGTTCGTTCGATCTCCTCAAAATGTATTTTTAACAACATCAATCGTAATCTTAACCGTTCAATAGTTGAATTAACCAATGAAGATCATCTATACAAAAAATCAATGTAAAAAAAGATTGTTTGCTCGCCCGAATGCATCAAACAAAATGAATGGATTATCATAAAAGCTCAAGAACTATGCGACTAATGAACTGGAGTTTGATACGCTGAAGACGCTCCTTCCGATTCAAAGCATCCTAATCAAATCAAGTTTGATATTGCATATACAGTATATGTTTGTTTTTAAAATAAAATAATTTTTTGTCGGATTAAACCTATTTTCGTTTTTGTTCCCTTTGCCTGATTGTCCAGTGGCTTCAATGAGGTTAGTTCCGGGACACATGCATCACCAAACCACAACCTGCATCTTTAAACATAGTCTACATGATCACCTTGTTTCTCAACTACACCATTATTCTATACACACGATAGTTTAACACCATATGTTTCACCCAATATGAAAATGTTCATACTTTAGCTACCTCTCAGCATAATCTAATGTCAAACGCATGCAGTTGATCTGTATATAAAAGAGCAGCATATGTTCAGAAGTCATAAGACCCCTCTGTTATAGATCTTAGTTGAACACATCTCCTTTCTTCGTATCAAAACATGGGGAGTGAAGCTAGTGCACTAGGAGATTCTACAATGAAGGCCAACGCCGGAAGAGCTACAATTCTGGCTCTTGGCAAGGCCTTCCCTCACCAGCTTGTGATGCAGGATTATCTGGTCGAGGGATATTTCAGAGATAACAACTGTGATGATCCAGAGCTCAAGGAGAAGCTGGCTCGACTTTGTAAGTCCATCAACTTCTCTCACCAGCTATGTACATACGCATGGACTGTAAATCTGAACCTTGACACTTACTCGTTTTCAAACAAACCGACAACATAACCGATAGGATGTTAGTTATCCTTGGAGATAAAAAGAATTTTAGAAGGAAAAGTAACATTAAACCAGAAATAATTGCGGCTAATTCAGTTGTTCTTACATGTCAATTCTTAGGCAAGACAACAACAGTCAAAACTCGTTACGTGGTCATGTCAGACGAGGTTCTAAAGAGATATCCAGAGCTTACACTTGAAGGTATTCCCACGGTGAAGCAAAGACTAGACATTTGCAATGATGCTGTAACACAGATGGCCATTGAAGCTTCACATGCTTGCATCAAGAACTGGGGAAGGCCTGCTTCAGACATAACGCACTTAGTTTATGTGTCATCCAGTGAAGCTAGACTACCTGGTGGAGACCTTTACCTAGCAAGAGGACTTGAACTGTCCCCTCGGACTAAAAGAGTCATGCTTTACTTCTCGGGTTGCTCTGGTGGTGTGGCCGGTCTTCGTGTAGCAAAGGACATTGCCGAGAACAATCCAGGGAGCAGAGTTCTACTTGCTACTTCTGAAACTACTATTATCGGCTACAAACCTCCAAGTGTACATAGACCATATGATCTTGTTGGTGTTGCCCTGTTTGGTGATGGTGCTGGAGCTATGATCATTGGCTCAGACCCTGAGCTAGTCTCCGAAAATCCTCTATTTGAGCTTCACACAGCGCTTCAGGAATTCTTGCCAGGCACGGAGAAGACCATAGATGGAAGGCTCACAGAAGAAGGGATTAGTTTCAAGCTAGCAAGAGAGCTTCCTCAGATAATCGAAGATAATGTGGAGGGGTTCTGTGAAAGGTTGATGGATGTAGTTGGGTTTGATAAAAAGGAGTACAATAAGATGTTCTGGGCTGTTCATCCAGGGGGTCCTGCAATTTTGAATCGGATGGAGAAGCGTCTGGATTTGTTCCCGGAAAAGCTCGATGCTAGCAGAAGAGCTCTAATGGATTATGGGAATGCTAGCAGTAACACCATTGTGTATGTGCTTGAGTACATGGTAGAAGAGAGCAAAAAGAAGAAAGGGCAGTCAAATGGTGAATGGGGTTTGATCCTGGCTTTTGGACCTGGTATAACTTTTGAGGGCATCCTAGCAAGGAACCTCACGATCCAAGTATGAAGACTATTCTGTTATGATTATAGAAAAATGACCCATCGATTCATGTTGGGACAAATGAGGTGTTAATAACTTTCGTGAGTTTTCGTGATTGTCTTTTCACAATCTCAATTGAATAACCAAAGCTAAGAGATGTGGAAAGTTATTTAGCGTGGATTCATATAATAATTATTATTTCTCATGCTTTGTCTGTTTTTTTGGTGATCAAATGTTGCAAGTGCGGTAGGAAAAATAATTTTAGCACATGTTCAAATCCACTGAAATGAAGTTAGAAAACCAGATATTTCAAACATTCAAGAGAAAGGTGTTAGAGCAGAACCCTACTGTTTATCATATAGTGGCTTAGGCACTTGGTGGATTTAGTGGATTTGTAGCTGGGATGTGTTTGGTTACCAACACCAACAAAAAGTTATCAGGTTCTCTGGCAAAAGATGAAATGGGTAGGTCAGTAACCTAAAGAAGCCAAAGGAATTGACTGAGACTGAGGGGGAGATGGCAGACAATTGTATTGTTGAGTATGACCAGGCAATATCACCTCCTGTGATGTATATATCTACTACTAATAACATCGGAACCACAACAGACTTCACCCAGTATCAACTGTAGAAAATATGCTTCAGCAGATCATCGAATGTAGATTTGTGAGTCGAAAGCTTTAACAAATGTTAGCACCCATAGAAAAAGTGGAGCCAAATCATGTCTAAATTATAAATACGACTCCATCCATCCCCAACTTTACAAGCAACCCACTTCATCTCCAGTCGTGAATATTTTTTCATAGAAAGACAGAACTAGAAACATGTGGAGAGCAAAAGGGGAACTAAGTAGAGATGAACAAACATGCTAGCTAAGTTAAGGGTTGACAACATTGTGCTCATAGACCACAGCACAAGCAGAATGAAATCATACCACTCCAGAAGGAAGACGAAGAACAAGCTGCCCTCCGAAAACACTGGAAAACAGAAAACAATAACAATAAGAAAATTAATACAATAGGGAAAAGAAATTGTAATTGCACGCACTTGGAAAAAAACACCATGGATTCAAAAACCAACCTTTTGACATAGTAGTAACAGAAATCTGCTAATATGAAAGTCTGGACGATTTCGGAAATAAGAACCATAGAAGGCCACAACCCATACCCCAAGGCCACGAGCAAGTGTCCGCGGGTATCTAACACCTATTGACCAATATAATATAGTTTAGAGTTGGAATGAAATCAGATGATACCCTTTAACTAATGACAGCAACATCCTTGTAAAGCAACTTCAGGTACAAGGATTCTCATTTCATCACTAAAACAAAAGATAAGAATAGACTAGTATAAATTGGTCCTTTATCATTAAGATGCTTACACTCCAAATAATCAATAAGATGCCACTTTCAAACATGACAATATAGCCATCTCAATAAGTGCCTAGAATCAAAATTAATTTAAAGCACATCCATAAACAAGTCTAGGCATCAACTTAGCAATTCATCTTTATGCAACACCAACAATTTTCGAAAACATGGTAACAGACTATGCTCCACGAAAACATATATAATCAATCACAAAGATCAAACCTGGAGAACCCAATGGGCACAGCTGAGGAACCTTGCGATACCAAGTGCAAACACGTAATGAGCTGTGAATGGCTCAACAATCTGAAAAAAGAAACCAGTGGAATCTTAGAAGAATCAGTTCCATGTGCTTTGCTAATAAACTCATAAATGTATTTTAAAAAAAATAAAAAAAATAATAATAATAATAATAATAATAATAATAAAATTCCACTATATAATGCGAGACCTTTGTATTCTGCATCACCCTCAACTGGGGCAGTACTGAAACAGCTTCTAAATATACACAAAAGGACCAGGAAATTCTGTTCAATAAATGATGAGAAGTTGACGGATGTATAAACAATGCTAGTAGAGCACATGGTGCCAACTGCAGCCAAATGAAATGGTAAACATATTAGTGTCACAAAAGCAACATAGTAGATTGGGGTTTCTGCAAATACAGGGGAAAACAGTCAATGAAATAAATCCAAAATGCATCGCCACTAAAAGATGAAGTCAATCAATTTACCGTTGTAAATATGTACCCAAAATTTACAAAGTCTTTTGCTACAGATAACAGTACAAAGTTAAAGATCACAACCCTCCAGACTAAAATTTAATACTTATTTATTCAAGATTAAACTTTAATCCAAGATGTACGTACACTGAGACACCAATATCTTCGTTTCTATAGATCAATTCATGTGCTTCAAATAGCTGAGACACTTATTTAAACATATTGAGAAAACCAAAATAAGGATGATGAAAACCCCATTCTCAACTCACAAAGAAATTGATTTTCCCTCTCGCACACCGATCTGTATTGATACACACAATTTTCTGATGAAAAATAAAATGAAGGGGAAGAAAAAAAGGCAATAGAGAAAAACTCACCACATAGTATATTGCGAAGTTGTCTTTGTCCTCCATATAACTAGACCTCAAATTAAAGCGGATCATATAAATAACCCAGAGGGTGGTCACCAGTGTAGCTAAATCAAGCAGTGTGTGTATGTCATATTCCATAACAACACTGCAGTACAATCTAACAGCTAAAAACATTGCTGTAAGTTCCTGCGATTTCAGTGATAGCCCTGCATCACAATTTCAGGAGTTTCATACCATAAATGACCAAAAAATAAAATGATTCAAATCTTTCCTATCAAAAATTGACATAAAATCCAATAAAAGCCAAGATTTTTCCCTCCAATTTTTTCACCCCCTATCAAAAATTGTAACATGCAATTCAGATCACCAATTCCAAAATTTCTCTTCAAATCAATCAATCCGAATCAAACGAAACCCTAAAAAAAGTGAAAGCTTTACCGGCGCAAGTCTTCTCCTTCATGAGCTTATAGATGAGGACGGAGATTCCAGCTGAGTGGACAGCCTCAGCTGCGACGAAGAGGTTATCGTGATCGTGAACGACGAATCGGAGCAGAACCAGAGCCGCCATGCCAGCCACCACGGCCAGAAAGCCCTTCACTTTCGGCGGCTGGCGCCGGACCCATGTCGAAACGGTGTTGATCGGCGTCTTCGGAGCCCTCATCGGAGTATTTGAACTCGTCGCCTTTTCGCTCTGGTTTTGTCGCTTTTTCTATTTTAGCCGGAAAAGTGTGGAATCGGCGACGAAAGTGAGGCAAAAACTAATGGAGAAAACCTACTAAGGAGAGCTTTCTATATAAATCGGAACCCGTACGACGTATAAAAAGAAGCTTTTTGGATTTAGACTGTAGTGCGCTACTTGTCGTTTTTCTTGTACTTTGAGTTTAAGGTGCGTGTATCTAAACTTTCGTGTTACAGTTAAAGTAATACTTAAAATTATAAAATTACTAATATAGTATTTAAATTTTATTTTCGTTATCGACGAAAGGTCTGAGGTTATTCTTTTCATAATGTCGTTTGTTTGATAATGTGTCTCGTATGAGACCAGACAAAATTTTTCTTGTCAACAGATAATCATATCAATAGTCTTCGAACTCTTCACAAATGATCAATATGATACCCAGAATGAAACCTCAGTTTTCTCATGTTCAAAATAGGAGAGAAATTGGATCTATAAGATATAAATTTAGAGATTTTAGAAAGGAATGTGATATAGGAAAAGTCTTAACGTTATCTAAACCCTACACCCTCGACAAAAAATCTCTAAATCCCAAGCTCTCGACGAAAATAACCTTCTACCTTTTACTAGATCTCATTTCCTTCTAAAATCTTCAAAATTAAATTTTGCGTGTCTATTTTCCCTCCTAGTTTGAACATGGAAAACCTAAGTTTTCATTCTGGGTATCACATTGATCATTCCAGAAGAGTTCGGAGACTACTGATGTAGTTATCTGCTGACAATAAATATTTTTGGTGAGTCTTATACAAGATATGTCATCAAACAAAAGACGCTGTGACAGAAATTGGTCTCAGCCCTATCGTAGGTAGCGAAAATGAAGTTTAGGTACCACATTGATAATTTTATAAGTTTGGGTATTAAATTGACCGTGTCACAAAAATTTAGATATCTAGTCAAAACTTCCTTTAGAAATGGTTGACAAGCAGAGGTCAATCAAAAGTATAGTTAAATTAGTAATCCTTAATCTAAACCCTTGACCCAAAAAAAGGACATTTTCCTTATTGGTTTCTACCACATTTACAAATTTGGTTAAACGGATTATCAAGTGTTCCACACTATGGGTTAATGTTGATTGTTGTCTTATACGAGATATTTATCTTTTTCTTTAGATAGCAAAATTCGACAAGGTTGATAGATGTTTCATTCTAGCTTTGGTTATACATACGTGTTTCAATTTATTTGGATCAACTATCACTATATAATTAGGATTCTCGGCTAAGCACGTCCTTATCTAAGCTTTCCTAAGGATTTCTTGAATTGACCAACTTTTAGATCATATTTTCTCATCTTAACCGTTCAGTTTCTATATATATATATATATATATATGAGTAGATCATTTCTGAAAAATTTCAGCTAATTTGGTTATCGTTAAGGCATTCAAAACTGTGATTTGCAGAGAAGAACACGAACGGTTTCGGTTGAACAAATTCAGTTCGTTCATTGTATTTATATGTTTTCGAGACCTTAACGATTACCAAATCAGCTGAAGTTTTATAGAGATGATCTATACATATATATATATATCTAGATTATGAATGGTTAAGATGAGAAAATTTGATCGAAAAGTTGGTCAAATTAAATAAATCTGCACCAAACTCTTGGTAAAGATTTCCTTAACCAAGAAGGTCTGACTATATAATATAGGTTAAAATCTCACTAACATTATGTTTCAAATTACTCTTCAGTTATCAGTTAATTAAATGACACGTCAACATCTACATAAATGATTTTAAGTATTAGTAGTATTACTTGAAACAGAACTGGCTTCTTCAGCCTTTTATGGTGATACTTCGGGTAGTGGCATGAGAGTGGGGAGTGATGGGAGTTGACTTTTGATTGGGAAGTTTTGACTATTGATTGCCCTTCCTCAACCTCTTGAACTTTTTAGAGACAAGAAACAAGGAACACTATTTAGCTCACTTCCTGCAATGGTTAGTTTGTCACAGCCATTGGCCACACCTCGTAAGGTTGCAAGCAAAGCTAAGCAAAGCTAAGGTAAGCTGTTGACAACACTACCTTTGGCCTGAAAAGCTACCAATTTGGCTAACACATGATACGTGTATCCATCAAAAACAACACAGAGAGAAATAGGAAGGGATAAATGTTCTGTACCATTAAAAAGCTAATATTACAAGCAAACTGTCGTTTTATTATAACTGCAAGAAGCTAGTATGTGGCAGTACTGGTTCCCCACAATCATGAAACCAACCCCTTAGTGCAAAGTGGTCAGAGGTTGAACAATAGAAATTAGCAAGTCCATGAATTTGATCTCCTCATTGCAGGCTTCATCTGTTTGTCTTCCTCAAGTGCTATCATTCCCAAATGGGATGGGTCTTCTAACATCATCTTGGCCACCAAGTAACCTGCAATGGACCAAGTCTGGAATTTGCGAGCCTGCTTCCCGACGTAACGTCCACATTTTCCATCATAGTATTCGGGCCAGTTGTCTTTCGCCAACCTGCTCTCAGCAAGTTCGATAGCTCGTCTTGCAATCTGAGGCCGTCCGGTCTTGATGCATGCAGCAGTGAGAAGCCATAGCAGAACTGTAAACCACAATGACAACATGTAATCAGAAGAAAGTAAAGGATAGCAGGTGTTTCATCATGCTGCATTATCCAAGTATCCTGATGAGAAATCTAAGCAGCTTATGGAGTAATAAAGTTCAAAGCCGAGACAAAAGACCCCACTGTAACTCATGAACCCTTTTCATTATGTTGAGATAGATGTTAAATTTTCCACGTGAATATAGGGAGTGCAAGATTTATGGATCTTCAACTCTGTTACTCTGTCCTAGAAGGCTCCTACATTCTTTCTGTTCAACTTCAAATCATTTCAGACTTCAGATCACTTGCTAAAATAACAATGACGTTGTGTAGATAATGTTTCAAACAGTAAATCATTGGTAAAAAGATATACACTATCATATTAGCATATAGCCAAACAATAGAGACAATTGACCAAGAAGTTGAATAGAATGCATTATAGAATTATTAACTATGAGCAAAAAGTAATGATTTACTGTTTGAAACATTTCTCCTTTAATTTTTAAGCAGGAGTTTACCCTCAGTAATTCAGTTTGATTTAAAACATACAATAATGTCTCCCATCCTCCCTATGAGCAAAAAGTAATGATTTACTGTTTGAAACATTTATCCTTTAATTTATAAGCAGGAGTTTACCCTCAGTAATTCAGTTTAATTTAAAACATACAATAATGTCTCCCATCCTCCCTTTTGGATGATGGACCAAATCTCCAACTCATTAAAAACTATCAGATGTTAGGATATAATTGTGTGCAGATGGAACTATGGTTTGACAACATACCTGGCCAAGAACCTCCATTGTGGTAGCTCCATCTAGTATTTTTTGGGTCACTTCCTGTTTCAATCCTCCATTCATGACTGTCTATGGCTGGATAACAAACCTTTAATGGCATTTCTCCTGCCAATTCCTCCCATCGTGACTCTATGAGATCCATGATTGCCATGGATTGTTCAGGGGTTGCCAAGGATGAAAGAATTGCTATACAATTACCCAAGCAAAACCAGCGGAAATCCATTCTTGCAGGACTCACATTCCCAATAAAGTAACCGCCATGTGTTGGCATAAAATCAAAGACCCAGTCTGGAAGAGAATCTGGAATCACATTGAACTTATTCACAGCTGTATGCGAGTATTCCTCAGTTTTATATCGATATATGTCATTTAACTGCTTAAAATCGAGCCAAAAGTAACTTCTCATGTGATAGCTCAAGGCATGAAGGCGTTTTACTATGCGCTCAATGAATTCCTTCCCTTCATCATCTTGCTTAAGCAAAATCAAAGCGCATCTTAAAGCCATGAAGAAAAGAGCCTGAATTTCAATGGGATATCCATAAACACCCTAGAAACAAACAACCAATGCAGAAGTCAGTATAAGAATTGAAAACATAGGTAGCACATGACCAACTGCATAATTACATAAAGGTGGAACTTGTATAACTGACAGATAAAGATCAAGAATATCTCCAACTAGAACAACCCCACTATGGCTCCTATTACAAGAAAATATGTACTTCAAATGTACTTTCTTAATTCAATGGTCATTCACAGTCATTCAGGCAAGGAAATCTTGGGATTTGAATGGTAAAGGCTACAAGCTCAAAACTAACAAATTAGGCATATTCTCATACACGAAAGACTGTAAACCACTGATGACATCATTCATTCACAGCGATGCTTAATACCACTTAATAGATACAAAGGTATACGACAACATGATTTTGGAACTTACCATTCTACGATCAATCATGCAGCATCCGTCAGCACAAAGAAGGGTGGGAAATGTGTCGAACCCCTCCGAAAGACATAAACTTAGAATAAGCCGCATACCCTTCTGGCATTCAGGTCGATCAGCCAATGATGTGTCTCCAGTAGATTTTGTGTATGCGCGAAGCAATATGATCCACCAAAACCCAGAATCAACCGGAGCAACTCTTCCTATAGCACTCTCACCAAAATCTGCCATTAATGTCTCAGTGTTCCTGACTGGATCATGGAGTACTTTGAAACTAGCTGGCATTACTCCTTCTCCTAGCTGGAACCTATCAATCTTTTTCTCCCAGGACTGCAGACGAAGAGTCTTCAAGATAAAGTTTTTAACAATTTCAGGTTCACCATTCATCAGAAAAGCCAATGCGCTGGGGACAAAGTCTCTCACAAACACCTTCAGAGATTCATATGAAAAAACAAGTAGGAAATCAGTGCTTGCCAACTTCATGGAACTGAATCTGCCTAAAGGTGGTAACTATTAGTTAAGGAAGTGACAAATTTTTATAAAAAGTATATCCACCTTAGTTAACTCAGTAATCCAAGCCTAAGAAACAAAATGAATGAAGGGAGCTACTGATTATAAAAATACCACCAATAGGACCAACAAAGATTCTACCTGATCATAATTCAGTTTTTCATCAGATGTATCTGTTGCAGCAATTGTCCCAACCGGCTCACTGCGGAAATACACCAGCGAACGCCTCAAATTCTCCCACGCTTCAGCAACCATCGGATGTGGCTCAAAGCCAGCCTGTGATCTAGGAGTACAACTAATGACTGACCTTCTACTACAGGGGGAGAATAAATATTCAGATGGTTCATAGTTTCTGGATGAGTTCTCCGGATGTCGAGCTGAGAGACGTGGAGAATACCCCACAGATAATTCACTGAGTGACCTCTCATCATATGATCCTTGTCTAATCATATTCAGAGGTTTAGGTTTGTCTAATAGCTTTGAGAAATCAATTTCCTCAATTTCTGCCACAGTAAATAGTGAATCCATATTTCTTGTATTTCCATTCTGAGACACATCCCCATTGAACGATGACATTTCTGTAGGTTTTTATTTTGGATGGTAAGTTGGTAACTCACCGAAATGGATAGTTTAGTGTTCAACACCTGCAAATCAACCACCATCAATGAACCATTCATTGGTAGAAAAAATACATTAATCATCTGTGTCCACCTCTCCTAAGTGATGAATACAACATATCGGCTGCTTTTAGTTTTAAAACTCGAATATCCAACAGCAAAAGTAAAGAATTGTAAGTGTAAACTGATATAAGTATTTACACGGGGTTAATCTATTGAATGGTAATTGACAATCAAAGAATCAGAACAAGTTTTGAAAACAGGACAAGTTCATCTTTTAATCTCCCAAATACAATGATTTACACATCATAACCAATACATTTGATTGTAACACAAAAGCTCTGTGGCAAACCAATGAGATTGTTATGTTCAATCCTTCAAACTTGAGCAGTTAAATCTCTAAAAATCTAACAATACAAACATGCAAGTTGGGTTTCTGATTCTGAAAAGACAAACACATATAATGCTCAATTCATCCAATTCCAGCAAAGGGTCTCTAGATATAGTCCCAGATAAGAAATCCAACTACAGATGAAAAATGATCTGAGATCCAATCAAGTTTGAATCATCTGCCAACCCAAATCAACAAATGCATGCATTACCAAAATGGTATTGAATTCAAGAACACAAGAGGGGCTAACCTCTCAAGAGTCTCCAAAGGCCAAGCCTTTGAGTTGTAAAATAATCTGAAACACAAGGGAAAACAGAACAATAGCTCTGTGCTGATGAGAGTGTGTTATAGAATCTTTGTTGGGTACCATGAGAGAAGCGGTGGTGGGGCCACTGATCTGACCGGCCTAGCCGGTAATAAAATTGGGCAGAGATGACTGGCAGATGGGGTTCTGGTCTGAAGGTGGTGCCTAAAAATCTAGAATGCCATTGCCAGCCTAGCCAACAGAGAGCCTCTTTGTTTTTGACATATGTTACGAGAGAGCCTCTGAGTTGTACGGAAGACGTAAGAGGTTTGACACCCCGGTGCAACGTGGCTGAGCCTGATTCACTGTGATGGCTAAACTAGGCAAGGACCCTGTGTACAGCTTTCACTCTCTTACCATGATTGCATCACTGCATGGCAAGAAGGTAAAAAATCAAAAACTCTTGGAGGGTGTGTGGCTTTTGGGACTTGGACCCTGTAAAAATTTCAGAACAAGAAGACAAATTGGGATTTCAATTGGGTTTACAATAATGCAGATGCTTTGTATGCAGAGAGATGAGAAAGGTTTTGTCTTTGAGCTTAGACAGGGAGAGGCAGTAGATCCAAAGTGGCTGGTGAAGCCTAAACGGTGACAAAGGTGGGGACTTCGTGGACAACGAAAGGCTAAAAGGAGGGGTCTCACATGTGATGCATCAATATGTATTATCAGAACAAAATTGCATAAGATGGATCCAGTATTTAATCGGCCTAAAAATCAGCCTAATTTTCCAAACCAAAAGGAAAGAAGATTGCATTTTCGGCCTAATTTCTCATACCAAAGGAAATAACAACTAGTGTCGTTGCAGTGACAAATATTAAGAATAAAATAAATAATAATAATAATAATAATAAAACAATCTGAGTTGATATTAGGTGGTTTTTTCTTTTTCTAACCAACGGGTTTAGAATCCCTATCTATTAACATAACAAAAATGACGAAATAATCAAAATTCGAATCGATTAATGTATATTGTTATACAAAATTCGAGTTTATAATGTCAAAATCGACAATTTGTATAAATATATGCACCATGTTCATTTATTATCCGTATGTAACTTGTACCTACCATCTATCAATCATCTTGCTTAAAGAAGGTTGGGGTTCCTCACAACTGTTTCGAATCATTGTTATCTAACTCAGACTTGTTATAAAAATAAAATAAAAATTTGAGGCATTTTGAGAGTTGTTGGGAAGGGGGTTTGGGCGTTGCTCAGTTATGCTCTACTCTAGGGCTGAGAATTCAGTACCGATATCCCGACCCGTCCTGATCGGGACGAGATCGGGTCGGGATATAATCTTAAAATTTAGTTGTCCCGACCCGTCTCGAATCCCGAATCAAAGTAAACGGGTCGAATATGGATGAGTCAAAATTAATGTTGTCCTGACCCGTCCTAAATTCAAAAAACTTGATTTTTAGTAAAAATGTAGCATTTAGAATTAAAAATTACATGTTTTCGGGATCAGGATTGGTCTCGATCCGTCCTGAATCCCGACCCATCCCGTACCAAATTTTAAGATCGGGATCACTATTTTAGCTTCGGAATCGGGATAGGTTGAATCTCGACCCGTCTCATACTGATCCAGCCCGGCCTACTCTATTCATTGTTGATACAAATTCCTCGATCTTAGTGTTTAAGGTTCTTTCCTGGAGAAGACTAACCACAAAATCCTGACATTTGAAAGGAATTTTGATAGTAATATATATATATATATATATATATATATATATATATATATGGATTTTTTTATTAATAAACAACTCAGATTTGACCAAATGATATTGGACTATAAGTATAAATATTACAACACATCTCTTATTAGATGGTTCTCAAATATACACCATAATGTCTAATATGGTTTTTCTCCGATGTAGTTGCCCGGAGGATAGTAGCTACAAATCACAAACACCCACCCATTTTTACAATGGACCTTAGCACAACCAAGATCAGTAGATTTTTTCCAAACTACTTGAGTGTAATGCCCACATTGATCCTTGAGACAAATATTGGAGGCATAGTCATAGTTAGGCTTCTCACTGACCCAAAGTTTCGTAGCTTCCGCACCCGTCATGTCACCAGAACCTTCAGCTAAGCACTCGCCAAATGGCCCCTGAGAATGCACCATTTCGCAGGTCTCAATTTTCTTATTAGCATAGTCTTGTGCGTAGGACGCTAGCGTGTCATTCCATTTGAGCGGACCAACACCAACCTCTGCTCTAGCTCTGTTGTGTTCATCAAGGAAGTCATTTTGGGGATTGGAGGAAGCTGGTACCTGCGGTGTTACTTTGTTGGGTTGACCAGTCGGAGGAACAAGAGTTGGTACTTGCGGTGGAAGTTCGTTTTGTTTGTGGGAGTGTTTTTTGTGGGGACGGTGACTCTTTTTTCTAGCTTCAGAAACATGGGAACTAAAGATTACTGCTATGATGCATAAGCCCAAAAAGAATTTGTTAACTCCCATGATTTCCCTCTATCAAGTTCAAGTGTGTAATGAAACATGAGAGTGTGCACTTTAATAGAGGTTTTTGTCAGTTGTTTTGTAACTAAAAGTGTTAAAAAAAACGCTGTTTTCAACCGTGAAGAAAATATGAAAAACAGTTGTGGTTATCCTTTAATTTCGTTGAAACAAAAGAAACGCATCCCTTGAATTAGAGATACTTTCCTATTAATTCGTGTCTATTCTATTCCCATCTAGATTTTACTTTTTATTTTTAAAATTAGCTTCAATATGTGTAACAAGCTTTTTCTATTTTAATATATTTACATACTTACAATGTTGACTACTTGATTGTTGAGTGTCAAGGCTAAACTGTAATTATCACACTATTTTCAAATTTTACATGTACCATCTTTTATGGTTTTATGTTGAAGTCTAGTAGAGTAAAGTGCTGATGATTTTAGGTATATTTCTTCTAGGATTAAATACTTGTTACATTTTAAATTTTACATATAAAAACAATTTTGTCTTTCGATTTTGAAATTGAATCGATATATCATTAAACTCTTGTTTGACAACAGTTTTGTTCATTCCGTCAGTTAGGCTGTGAACTTGCTGACGTAACCTTAAAAAAATTAAAATCAAAATCAAAATTAAATGGATCATCTGCCCTGTTACCTCCACCATTCTCTCAACTTCTTCCTTCCTCTTCTTCCCAATCAAAAATGACCTATCAAACACTCATTCTGATCGACCCCAAATCCGGCTACTGTCCCTTAACCAAAACCTACCACTCCCTTCACCCCCCCGGTCCCACTCCTGCCGCTCTCCCAGCCCCTCTCCCTCACCCACTACACCCTTTCTTTACTCTCCTCCTCATCCACCTTCATTACCACCCCGTCCTCATTGACGCCTCAACCTCCTGCCACCTGTCATGCTCTGACTTCCTCTCTAACTTCCACTCCTTTGCCAATCCTGCCTCCTCTGACAACGAGATCGTCTACCAAGTCCATCTCGCCTGACCCGCCGTCGCCTTCACCACATCAGCCATTACCAAAAAGCTTCCGAAAGGTCTCAAAACTATTCTCCTCGACTCCCCGGAGTTTCTCTCCATGCTCAACACCCGAAATGATACTCAACCCGACCCGGTTGAGGCCCTCCAGACCAACCCGGTCTTGATTTTTTACTCTTCCGAGAAGACGGGGTGGGTCAAGGGAGTGGTGCTGATGCACATGAATTTTATAGCTTTGATCGTGGGGATGCATGTGCTGAGGATCTAACCCAACCCGAATGAGCTGTTGTTAAGTCGGTGTCAATGTTTACCTTGCTGTTGTTTCACGTGTTGGATGTTTGTTTGGGTGAGACGCTAGTCCTGATGGAGAGGTTTGATTTTGAGGGGATGTTGAAGGCGGTGGAGAGGTTTGATTTTGACTTTTTCATGATGGTGGATGAGGCGGGAAAGTGGAGGGGCGTCGGTTTTGAGGGAGAGGGCACAGAGTTGGGTGACTTCTTGGAGGGTTTGGAAGCTCTAGAGAAGAGAGAAGGAAAGACTTTGAGGGGAGGAGAGGGGTGAGAGGGTGTGAGCTGAAGCAATAGAATGCTTTGATTTTGATTTTTTAGATAATGTTAGCCACGTCAGCAAGTTCACACACTAACTGACGGAATGGTCAAAAGTGTTGTCAAACAAGAGTTTTAGGATACACCGATTTAATTTGAAAGTCGGAGGACAAACTATTTTTATATGTAAAGTATTTCTTTTACTGAGTTTTAGAATACTCAGTAAAAGAAATACTATGCATGTACAGCTAATCAACGCTCAAGAATTTAAGTATAATGAAATTGAATCTAGCATGCAAGAAGCATCGGTTCCCAGATTCAAACTCAATGAGATCTACATGAGAGGATCTTTCCTTATGGATTCTCACAGATTCAAGATTCTTAAACTGACAGTTCCAGCCACAGGAGGAGAAACCGACATCAGGTTAATCACCCTAAAAGAAGTAAGTGAATCATCTCACAAGAAATATTCTTGCATGTATATTGGAGCAGTTTAAGTAGGAATAAGCCAGAGATGGTATAGATTGTTTTGTTTTATATGTCTTACAAGATGATAGAATAACATACTTTAAGAAAAGTTTGTTAGAAACAGTAGAAGCTTCTTTGTGCAACCATGTTCCATATTTCAATGTTTTTCCAAACTTCACCACACATCTCAGAGATGCAGCACACTGTCTAAGATTGTGAATCAAGACAGATGAAATTTTCATGAAGAAAGGAATGATAGAGCTTGCGATAGATTATAGTATCTATTATAAGCTGATGAGCTCGAATGTAACCCCAGACACCAGATTTATCAATAGTCCCAGGATTACAACATCAATCCTCACTAATCCAAAAAATCATACTGAACAAAAGCATATCACAAAATGACATGAAGTAACATTCACAAAAGAATGGAATCGGACACTTCCAGCTAGATATGTAGAAAATACCAATGCTTTTATCTATGAAGATATGAGGGGAAAAATAAGCTTACAATTTCATAGGCATTCATTTGCGAGCTATGAGGAAGCTAGTACCTCTGGAACCAAGTCAACTTCTTGTCTTGAATAATCTTTCGAGGAAAAAGATGTTAAAAGACCTATGATGATGCTAAAGTCAGAAAATCTGAAGAGCTTGTATGAACAAACGGAAATTTGTGAATCTACAGAAAAGCTTGAAAAGATCATGGAAAAGATTTCCCATGTTCAACTGAGAAAGAACAAAAGGAAGATTCTTCCTTATTAAGCAACTAAAGATTATCCAGGCGAATCCTCATTAATGGAAACTGAAAATATTCCCTAATGAAGCACTGTAGTTCAGAACATCACGAACTACCCCACTAAGATCATTCGAGAAAATAAGATTAAACTTTCTAAGGGACATGCTTCTTCAGGGAAACTAGGAGAACGAAGTTCTCAGAAGTACATCCCTACAGAACCCAAATGGGGACATTCAATATCTGAAAGATGAGTTTATCTTGATCTCGATAGGGTAGGAGACAAGAGAAATACAATAGACAACTGGGTAGCTAGCTTAAGGCTAACTCAGGCTTTGGTGTTGTCTAAATATGCCTATAAGGAAGCTCATGCATATTATGAGTCCACCTTAACTGAAATAGTCCAGAAGTGGTATCAGTCTTTCAAGCGAAGCTCTCAATGGCTTGACTGGTCAAGCAAATTGGCTCAAACCAATAATCCTCTAGATTTCACATATCTCATCTATGCATAATTTTGTAGAGATGTTATTAGGTATAGTGAGCAGTCTAAAGAAAGAGCTAAGACAAATATTCAAAAGTTGAGCATTTGTAGCATGAGATACTTTGAAGAGTACACTAATGAGTTTTAAAATTACCACTGTACCATTAGAGACCTAGATAATGAAGATCTGGTCAGAACATATTATAAGAAGCTACCAGAACCATGGAACGATGGAATAACACAATCTTTAGAAGAAAATCCTTTGCCATTTTTTATTGTATGAGGAGTTACTGAAAGAGTCAGGGATCTCCTGAGATAGTAATGTGTTGAAAACAGAAATTCCAAAACTGCAAAGATGCAACTCAGAGGAGTGGAAAATATGTGTCCTAAGATATTGGAGACACCAACGCAGTTGGATGTCACGTAGAGAAAAAATACAAGAAAAGGTTCTCCAGCAACAAGCAGAGAAAAAATTTTGCTTCTAATAAGAAGTATAAATTCAGAAAAAGCTCATTCAAAAACACTCTGCAGGGGAAACATCTCCTCCTAGGAAGATATTTTTTAAAAGTAAAAGAACCAACTCTTCGAATTCCTTTCAAGAAGTGAAGAAATACAGATGTTGGCTTTGCAAAGCCGAAGGACATTATGCAAACGAATGTCCTAAAAATGACAAGAGATCTACGAAGGTTCTAATTGAAGAATATGATGAAGCAATAGAATATGCAAATCTGAAAGGTTTTGAGATAGCCAATTCTGATGAAGAGAATGATTCAATATATTCTCTTGAGTTCCCATAGGAAAGTGAGATAGAAAACACTTCAGAAAGTTCTGAAAAAGAAGAGGACGGATCTCGTCCTATGTTTATCCTAAAGGTCCTAAATTGGAATGAAGAAATTACTGATATTATTAGTAACTTCCACCTAAATCCAGGAAAATTTTCAT
Organism: Comarum palustre; assembly: GCA_951800085.1. NCBI lineage: Eukaryota > Viridiplantae > Streptophyta > Magnoliopsida > Rosales > Rosaceae > Comarum > Comarum palustre. The sequence continues at coordinate 1,311,680 of OX637579.1, read as the reverse complement.
GTGATTAGTGCAATTGCGATGATAGTAATTCAACTCCCATGTACTGTAAAAGTACATGTGAAACTTATCATCGAGAATGCTTCATTGTAGAATTATGACGAAAACCAAAGACAATGAAGCTCACATCATGATAAAACAATAATATAAAGAGTTCTACAAAGCTAAGGAACAATAAGGACATAACTTGGAAGAAGAAATTTGAAGAAAATGAAGTAAGAATTAAAGGAGTCTTTTGATTCCGTCAAAATTTCGACAATAAGGCAGGAAGAAGACCTTATCACAGAACCTGTTATATAACAGGTTAAACTTTTTGATCCTATCAACAAGCTAGATTCTAAGTCACTGTTGATGGGTAGACGGTAAAGGCATATCAAGCCCGTTAATGGCTGCTGCTTTGCCACAAAGCAGAATTGCCCCTTTTAGGAGAAACAGATCACATATGGTTACAGGGAAGAAAACTATTCATGGTCAGTCTTTAATTTTTTTTTAAAGAACCAGTTTTCTAGACGAAAAGGTTGTTGGCGTTCAAGCAAAAGATTATCATAAACAATATTCTTTATGCATTCCATGAAGAAAATGAAGATTATCTGTTTGAAACCCTTAAAGCACTTATAGAAGAATTGCATGAAATCCATGCAAAAGAGAAGGAAAAGTCTAAGGTAGTATATACCTAGAAAATCTAGAAAGTGCTAAGATCCCTATGACAACAATGAAAAGGTCTGAATGGTTCAAATTCCATGAGCATCTGAGAAAAGAAAAGATGCTTCCACCAACTTTGTCTGTTGTTCATGGCCCATATTATAGGAGATATCTAGTTAATGTTCAAGTTGAACACCTCAGAAACAAAAACTGTGGCTAATGGAGAATGGTTTTGTTCATAATCTTTGAACAAAATCCAATGAAGACTTGGAGGGATTCCCTGAATTGATAGTTCAAGCTGTCAAGAACATTAGGCTAGATGAATGTATCCTGAGATTAAAGTTCATATCAACTCCACCTGAGTGGATAATGATGAAAGAACAAATGAACTATATCTCTCATTATCATTATGTTAGGATAATTCAAGATCCGATTAAATGTTCAAGCATAATGAGTAGAAATGGTAGTCCAAATCAGAGTATTTCATGGATGAAGGCCATGACAATCATGTGCATCAAAAACATGGTTGGGAGAGATTATAATTCAAGCCTTTTGGCAAGTGGAGAAAAATATAATGATCTCTTGCTATAATCATCCTCCACCAGTGAATTGTGATTTTTTTTCAGCCATCATGAGAAATGAAGTTGATTGCACTCTAGCTACTACAGAGTGGCTTGAAAGAAAATGGATATATGATTCCTCATCCTTTTTCTTATGATTCGGACTTAGACTGTAAAGAAAAAGATGAAAAAGCATCAGAATGAGAATAAGAAGGCCAAGATTCGTTGGCTGATTATGATTACACTGATGAAGAATATTACAATATAGTAAACATGATTGAGAAATGAGCGGTGGCCGACGCATCACGACAAAAGACTTTTCTTTTGTTAAAATTAGTGCGCTCACATGATGGAGAAATGAGCGGTGGTCGATACTTCAAGACAAAATTTTTTTCTTTTATTTAAGTTAGTGCGTCCTTCCCTTTTGCTGCCGACACATGAAAACAAATAGCTTTACTTTTGCTAAAAGTAAAGTTTGATTCCTCCTGTCTCTCACTTTTTCTTAGTTGTGTTTAATTCAGGTTTGGATTTCATGTGCTATATAAGAAGTTTCAAGCTTCCAAGAGAAGACATCGAAAAACTTAAGACAGAAGTTGAAAACACTATCCACCTTTCTCTAGAAGTCAGAAAGTTAGAGAAATAGTGTGTGTAAAGAGTGTCTCTAGGATAGTGAGAAATAAGAGTGTGCGTGTGAGTACTATGTAAAGATTTCAGTCTGTAATCATTCGGTGTGATGTGCTTTTATTACAAGTAAGTGTCTTGTGTTTGGAATTATAATTATGAGTAGTTAAACAATTTATAGATGTTTACCTAAGAACGAGACTTTGAGTTATGTATTTGTAGTTATGTTTTGTTAAATAAATTCTATCTTGTGCCCATAAATCTGTCACAAAAATATTTTTGTTTGAATTATTCTAATTTCAGTTGCTAGTTTGAATTTTGTATTTGAGATATTTTTGCATACTAAAATTTATGAATCTTCCAACTTAAGACAACATTGATTCAGCCAGCATAGTAACTATTTAGACAGAAGGTCGTTAGGTAATGTTTTGGCATGTTGAAGGCTAGTTTTTGAGTTGGTGGATGATTAGGTTTTAGTTTGTATTTTATCCTAAATACAAGAGTTTGCTATATAAAAAACCTTATTCAGCTAGTTTTAACAGAACTTTTAACGGATTGGATAAAACCGTCGAATTTTGAAAGTTTGATGTTATACCTGTTTAATTTGAAAGAAAGAGGATAAACCGTTTTTTGGGTTAAAGTTTGAGGGTATACAAGGGTTTAATTCTTTATTTATTTAACTTTAGCCGATGAATTACCCTAATTTCGTCGGCTAAAACCCTAAACCCTATACGTAGAAGCTTCAAACGAAAAAAAAGTCGTGAAATAAGATATGACCGGAATGGTGAAATATGTCTGTGGTTTGAAAAATCACGTAATTCCGGTAAAGTCTCGATGCCGATAGTTGCGGTCAATGCAATTTTCCATTCTTTCTCTCTAGAGGTAGCCATATCCTCGGTGGTTATTTTTCATAAAAGTTTTATCGATTTGAAACTATTTTCAGTTGAAGGTCTGGGCAAAATACGTAATTGAGATGGTCAAATTACCGTTTCTGTGGGTTAAGGGGTTTGACTTATGAGATTTACCATAAGGATCGTGCCCTTAACGTTGTCGGATCAAGTTGAATTTTTTTTCTATAGACATATTTCGACATAATGATCATATCAGACAGTCAGATTTTTGTTTCTCAAGTTTGATCATCGGAATCACAACATGCATACTAATGTTGTATAACTTGTTTACTAAGTTTTAAGTAAATGTTCCGTTTCAAAAACAAACACTACGTAGAAACTTCAAACGCAAAAAAAAAAAATCGTAAAATAAGATATGACTGGAATGGTGAAATACGTCTACAGTTGAAAAATCATGTAATTCCGGTAAAGTCTCGGTACCAATAGTTGCGGTCAATATAATTTAGGGGTTTGACTTATAGGATTGATTGTCCGGATGGAGCCCTTAAATTTATCAGATCAAGTTGAATTTTTTACCATAGACATATTTCAACATATTGATGATATTTGACTGTCGTATTTTTGTTTGTGAATTTTGATGACCGGAATCACAACATGCCTACTATTTACCATTATTTATCTCTATGGAGAGCCCTATCATCGAAGGGTAAATGTCTCAAATTTTTTAGATGGGCAGTTGCGTCTCATCATGGTGACAGTTTGTTCAGTTGAAGGTTCAACCAAAGTACCTCATATAGATGCAGATATAAGCATTTTCGTGTGTTAAGTGGTTAGAAAAACTGCATTTTGAAGCCTTAAACGAACTCGGATGACCAACAAAGCCCATATGTCATGGCGTTAGTGATGAGTTTGACTCGTACGCTCGTTCCGCTTCCAGATTGGTATCATAATAGTCAATCAGACACCGAAATATCCGAAGTGCAATTTTGTAAGTAAAATGTACTTTAGCCGACGAAACACCCTAATTTCGTGGTCTAAACTTTTCAAAATTTATCGGCTAAAGTTCATAAACTATAGCCGGCAAAAAATAGTTTAGGCGATGAATTTTTTTTCATAGGTTAAAGTTGACTTTAGTCGACGAAAATATAACTTAGCCGACAAAAAAAAATTTCGTCAGCTTGTTTCTTTATTTCATCGGTTAAAGTCTTTTTTTAATAGTGTCATACTTCTCCACCCATACATGATTACAAAACTTTTATCTTTCTCAACATCATTAATAAGTTATTCAATTCGTAAACTCGTGAGTGTTAACGTGATAAAAATCTTTACAATATTGTTTTTTAATCGAATTTACAATAATGTTTTAAACATATATAAAAAATATAAATACATATAGGCTATATAAGTGTACATATAATCATTTGTTTTCAATTCATTGCTATGAATTTTTTGACATGAACCTAAATGGACGGATGTAAAACATGATTTAGAACTAAAATGGAAATGAATTATGTTAATATTTTATTCAGGCTTTTGTATTGCTATATAATATGAGATGTTTTGGTTAAATTTGTTTTTTAATTAGATATCTTATATATAAATATTATTAAAAAAAGAAATGGGTAGATTAAGTAGAAAAAAATTAAAATATAGGGTGAGATGGTAAACAAAAAGAAATGGTAGGGCGAAAATAGCCGTACCCATTTACAATACGACACCGTTTAGATGCCACCCGGTTGCAAACTAAAACCCTCAGAGAAGTCCCTAACTAAACCCATAAAACAGAAAACCCAACAACTGAGGCGGAGCTAGGTCACAGCCGACCGGAATGTTTCTAATGCCGCCTCTGGTCCAGTAGCTCGGACATTTCAGGGCTTGCTGCTGCTGCTGTTGGAGTTTCTCTTTTCCCTGTTTCTCCATCAATCCTACCGCCGTTGAACACAAGCCTTCAACCATGGCCGATTCTGGAGCTAACCCACATACCCAGAACAAGAAGAGAAAGCTCGAAGAATCGGAAAGACCCACCAAAACACACAGCACCAATTCACCAGACCGAACCTTTGAAGTTGAAGGAGCTGAAAATCCCAAGCAAGGTGGTCCATGGAGAAACCTGGAGTTAATTCTGTCAATCCAGGACAGAGAGCTTGATCTTCACAAGTTAGTACACTCTTCTTCATCCCCATTTTGTAGTTTTTGTTCATGTTTTGATTTGTTGAAGATAAAAGTTTAATTCAAATTGGGTATGAAGAAAGTTTGGTTCTTGACAATAAAATCGATTAAAGTTATTGAACTACAGATAACTCGTATGTCCCAAATTAAGCCGAGTGGGTTGAATTAGAATCTTGGGTATGTATTGGACTAGGGTTTTTATGTATCGGAGTGCGAATGTGTGTGAAGACCAGGACTTTAAGCTTCGTGTTGTCTGCATTGACTTGTTAGTGATGGAAAGGGTTAATGTTTAGTTTTGATGAATGGGGGATATAAATGCAGGAAGGTGGAGCTAGCCTATGGTTTTCTGATGCCGAGAGTGAAGGAAGGAGGTAGCAGTGATGAGGATGGTCAAGCAGTGAGCATGTCACGTTTAGTAATGTTTGTCAGTGAGTGGATTTTCATTGTTGATTTCTGAAGAGAAGAAGGTTCAGAGTGGTGGAGACAAGCATCAACCTGAAGTTATTGATACTTTTTTGGATTTAAGATGCTGGGAGATTTTCAAATTCTGTCTGGAGGAGTCTCTGAAATTAAATGTTTCCTTAAGTTTGTCATGGAACCTTTTACGCTCTATATGTTGGATTGCAAGGAGTGCACTGTCCTTACTGAACAAAACGTTTTCATCTCCAAGAGATTTGTTTGCCATTGGTGAAGGGTTACAGTTGTACACTACTGTGCTTGATTGCATATCTATGGTATTTTCATCCCAAGAAGGCTTCTCAAATGAAAATTTGGAAGGCTTCTCAAATGAAAATTTGGTTATGTGGATTTCAACTGTAAATTCAGTTCTTGAACTTGGACACAAACTTTACAGTGATGCTCCTGTTAGTGGTGATGAGGGTGTATTTGTTTCCCGATTCTTATGCTTGGTGCTTGAGCCATTTGCCAGGTTTTTACGGGTTCACGGAGCTCGGAAAAATGGATTTCATGATTTCAGTGAGAAGCTTCTTGAGCCTCTCTTGCATCTCTACGGTCTCTTGCATCTTCAGATTGGTGGAAGTAATCCTGGTTGGACGTCAAGCTTACTGAAGCTTGTTGAAGATGTATTATCTCATGGGCTGTATCACCTCCTCCACGTTGATGGGTTTTTGAGCTTATGCAGTACTGAAAAATACGCCACATCCAAATATGAGAAGTCAAAAGATTCCAAAACAATGAACGAGAGTTATCATAGACATTTATTTGATAAAGTGGAAGGAATTTTAGCTGCACAGAATGCATTTGCAGTAGAAAGCATAGGAGTCTTGTTTCAACTCCTTACTGATCAACTTAAAAAGCTAAAGAGGGATTCAGCGCTGATTGCGAGTGGCAAAATGATGGGGAAAATGAAGGTTCAAGGCAGTTAGAAGATAGTTCATTGGGTCAATCTTCTTTGATGTCTTCTGAGTCATCTTTTTGAAACAAATTATCGCTCAAGTAGTTTCAATCTGGAAACACGAAAGTCCCTTTACTATTTTTTTGTACTGATTATGGAGCCTCATTTGCTTGAGATCAATGGCTTTCTTGAAACTAAGATGAAAGTGGGCCCTGAATTGTTGGATGTTCATTGCACACTTAAAGCTATCAACAGTGTACTTTCGGTCTTTATGCATGAAAAGATTTATGTGAGAACAGAGGATGCCTCTGAGGGAGCTTGTCTTAATTTTTTGAAGAAGGTTTGTAATATCATCATCTCATTGTCTTCCGATTTGATTCAGTTGTCAGTTACACACTCAGATAGTTTTACTGTAATAGCAAATGATGTACTTTCTGCTGTAGGCTATCTTTTGGAGATTGAATATGATGTTCTAGAGAATGATCTGGTAAGCTTGTGGTTAATAATTCTCTCAAACTTGGCCATTGGGTTTTCTTTGGTGGATTCTCCTGATAGATGCTCATTATTCTCCAAAATAATAGATGTTGGATGCCAATTAATTGCGCTTTATAGTCAACTTCGCCAGGTTAGTAGAATGCTCTTTGATAAATAATTTTCCAGCTTTTTACTGATAATTTGTTATGTTTGTTTGAAGTTTTAATGTACTTGTGCTTGTGATAGTAATCCCATGTACTCCTGTTGCACCATTGCAGGTGGACAATGCTATTTTTGCATTGTGTAAAGCAATTAGAGTTATTAATTTACATAATAGCGATGTTGACCTGAACCATGGTAGATTTGTCCTTCCTTTTCATGGTGTAGCATATGCAAAATCTGTGGAAATGCTATTATGTGCTCACGACCTCAAAATTGCAATCCACAAAGCAATGAAGTCCATACCAGAAGGACAAGCAAGTCAGTGTATTCGGCATTTAACATTGGATATATCTGAATCTTTAGAGTGGATGAAAACTAGTTGTTCGGAGGCTGATGAAAAAGAATTTGATGATTGCCATCTAAGTATCTTGCACAGTTTTAATCTGGAAGCTGAACTTTTCGGGAGAGGGTTGTCAGAAATGTATACACTAGTGCTAGAGCCATTGATTGTCACAACTGGAAACTGTAACCTTCTCAGTGCTTCTATATAGGAATTGATTGGAGTGATTTCCCTTTACATGAGCAAGCTGGTTGGACCACAGCAAGAGGATGCTGTAAACAAATTCCTATGTTCTGTCGTGGTAAAAGATTCTGACAATGTGATCGCTAGAAACAAAAAGAAATGTCTGATATTTGGAGTCCACTTATTAGGTAGTTCTATTCTTCTTTCGACTGTATAGTTCGTGCCGATGCTTATGTAGGCAAGCAGCAATCCTTATGCCTCCAGAATTATCAAGAACAATGTCTGCAGAAATGGGAGACCCGTTCTCCTCATTCTCGGGCAGGGATTGGAGGGAAATGTCTGATTGGATCAATGAGGGATTTTTCTCTTGGATTGTACAACCTTCAGCTTCTCTGCTTGTTATTCGATCTATTTCAAGCATCTTTTGTAAGGACAGTGCAGCTGATTCTTGTCCTTTAACTTATGTAATGCATGCTATGGCTTGTGCAAGGCTTGTGGATTTGAACAGTCGTATAAAGTTTTTTGAATATTTGGTTGAAAATGGTGACAATCTGGTACAAGTTGCGGAGATCTCTTCTTTGAGGCAAGAGGCAGCAGGGCTTGCTGGCTTCTTGATGGGGCATCTCTCATTAGTGTCTGTAGATCAACAGCGAATCTTTAGTTCTGCTGATACGACTAATAATAAGATGGTTATCTATGAACGTGATGTATGGGATTTCAGTATTTGCTCTGTGAACAAGGAATCATTGCCAACTGCAGTTTGGTGGGCTGTTTGCCACAATATTCATGCATGGTGTCCTCATGCCTCTGAGAAGGATTTGAAGAGATTCCTTTCTGTTTTAATCCATACTTCCATTCCCTATGTAAGAAACAATTCTGGGGAGGTAATAGAGCTAAAGAACCATGAAGCTGACAGGCTGAAGAATGTGGCATTGCATCAAATTTCATCACAGTGCTTTATTGATTCCAGTCTGTATGAGCAAAGAGTAAGCATCTTTTCAAAGATCAAATAGTGCTTCCTCAACTCACGTGATATACATGCACACACACAAACTTGTATCTTGCAATTATTTTTTTACATGTTTTTGGTTTACACTTTTCATTTACTGTTGATCTCAATCTGGGGGTATTTTACCTCTTGTGATAGTTTGTCCGCAGGTATTTTGCAAAGCTGTCCTGTCGTGCATTGGAGAAATGTACATTACCATTCATCAGTGACTTCCCATCCAGAAATGTTAAATTCAAATCATCACCTAATTGGCCGGACATCTTAAGTGATGTAGAGAACTCATCCAGGGCTATTTCCTGCAATGTATGTGATTGTTTTACAGCCTCAAGTTGCAAGGGACAAAACTCCCAACCATCTACCATGATGAAATTTACAGTTTGTCGGAGTTTGCTTAATCTTCTGAGTTGTATGCCAAAGGGTCATCTGAACAAGAGATCATTTTCACATTATGTGACTTCTATTCTCAACCTAGAAAGGTTTGTATGAGCTTTCATGGTTTGATGTATGGTCCAACAATCAATAAAGTTCTGTTGTATAAAAGAATTAAAGAAATCTTTACCGAGTAAATAAAATGAAAGATTTAATTAACTAAGTCGGGTGCTAAGATAATGGTTGTCCAGTTTAGTTTAATTTGTTTCTGTTTATGTTTTTGTTTCATTGTTTCCACATAGTTCGATCAATTGTATGCAAAAAAGAGGAATTTAGTTAGACTGTTGTTTGACTCAATTTGTTAGGTAAAGTGCATGAACAACTGCTAATTCTAGATACACTTTCTAATTCGGATCTTTATACTTCATGGTTGAAGATAATACCCCAGCATTCTTAAGAATTCATATCTCATGTAAAGAAATAGTGTGGTTTTCTTTTCAACTTTAATTGAAATTCTTTGAAGAAGCAAATTATTAGTATCCATTTAATCAAGATATTTATTAATAAAACCAGTTCTGTTCTTTTCAGGATTGTTGTTGGCAGCTTATTAGATTATCAGAATGCTTCATACTCAAATTATTATGAGCTCTTCAGATTGTTTGTGTCTTGTCGAAAGGCCTTAAGATGTATAATTATTGCTTGTGAGGAGACAGTAGCCAGTCAGACCTCAGACGCTTGAGTGCTCTTTGAGGATTTATTTCCTGTCTTATGGCTTTACAAGTCAGTGCACATGGTTGCTGGGCTTCAAGACTCATTCTCAAAAGATATTTATCATCACGTTCATGATATGATTTTGGCGTTAATGGACCACACATTTTATGTGTTTCTGACATTAAATAAATATGAATCTAATCATGCTGTTCGTTTCCTTGAGGTTGCTGAGCTGAATTCTGAGTGTGCCCATGAACAGAGAAGTCCAAATTCGTCCAATTATAATAAAGCCTGGAAAAGTGTGAACGGTGCAGCTAAGATTTTGAAGGACCAGATGCAGATCTTACTTGTAAATGTGAAGGAAGAGAGTTGCTGTTGATGCTCTAAATTTGAACAAGTTTGCTTCCATAATTTCATGTTTTAGTGGGTTTTTATGGGGACTAGCATGCAATTTGATCGATACAGATGGAAAAAATATTGATGAGAAGGCTAAGTTGTCAAGGTGTAAACCTGAACCAGTCTCCGAACTCAACCTCTGTATAAACATCTTTGCAGAAATTTCTAGTCTTCTATTACAATTGTTTATTCTTGACGATAATCAGCAGTTCACAACTATATGTGATGCTTATAATTCTTAGAAGTCAGGCTACAATTTGGATTTGTTGGGTGCAGAGAAGATTTTACCGGGAGGCAATAATTCGGACACTGATATGGCATGTGGTGGACTGCAGGATGAATCTGCAGTTGCAGTGGCATGCTCAGCATCATCCAACATCTGTGATGACTCTGTAATTGGTAGTGTTCATAGAAGAAGACCACGCTTGAAAGATGCAAAGTGTTGTTAGTGTTCTCAGTGCTGTTGATTCATTTGAACTGCAATCTTTAAATAAGCCTTTGTTGAAAAGCATGCTAAAAGGTGATTTCCCCAATGCAGCATTTGTACTCAGGCAGTTGTTTATTGCCTCTTTTTTGAGGCTAAATTTGAATATCAAGAGCGCTCCTATGTCGTCAAGCTTGGTGCAGAAGTTTTCTGGCATTATGCAAGCAGTGTTATTGGAATCAGTGGACGCAAGTCAGGTGCCACACTTATGTTATTTTGTGTGTTTAGATGGTGTACTGAAGTATCTGGAAGAATTAGGGAATCATTTTCCTTTGACTAACCCTAGCTTATCCAGAGATCTGTTTGCCAAGATGGTTCAGCTACAGTTGTGGGCTCTAGGGAAATGCATAACTTTACAAGGGAAAAGAGCTACTCTTGCATCTCATGAAACAAGCACAAATACACACATTTTACCTATGGGATTTTCTGAAGCATCAACTCTTTCTGGCTGGGAATACATATTGGATGATTGCAAAGCTAGGTTGAGGTCATTATTAGCAGTGTTCATAAAGAAATCAACAGAGTTGCATCGACAATCTGCAGTTCAAGCTATTGAAAGAGCTTTAGTTGGTGTGCAGGAGGGGTGCACAGTGAGGTTTGACATATGTACTGGAAGTGAAGGTGGAGGAAATGTTTCTTCAGTTGCTGCAGCTGGCATTGATTACTTGGATTTGGTTCTAGAATTTGTTTCAGGTAATATTATATCACACATTTGTAGAGCATATGAAATGGTTCTACAAAATTAGTTCTGTATTAGCCATGCGTAAGTTAAGCTACTCATCCCATGACTTGTGCTCTAGCCATACAGAAGTGTACATGGGAAGAAAGGTGTACATGTATTATAATTCCCTTCAGCTATTATATGGAGTGAAGTGGATATCATTGAAGTTCTTTGGGCACATTCTGACCCTTTTTGTGTGTGTATGTTGCAGGACGCAATTTGAGTGTGGTGAAAAAATGCATTCAGGGGCTAATTGCCTGCATGTTCAATGTTATTCTGCATCTGCAAAGTCCACTAATATTCTATGAGAGATCCACTCCGAGTAAGGATGGTAGTGAGCCAGATCCAGGAACAGTCATTCTTATGTGTGTTGATGTTCTGGCAAGAATATCTGGCAAGCATGCAATATACAAGATGAATCTCTGGCATGTAGCACACTCGTTACGTATACCTTCAGCACTTTTTCAAGATTTCGATCTCTTAAAACATTCTAAATGTCATGTTCCAAATGATTCCTCTACAAGTCCAAATAACTGACTCTCCAACTCAGTAGCAAGTGTACACGTCTCTGGTATAGATAGGCAATACTCAATCGGCCTATATTCTGCTTGCTGCCGATTATTGCATAATGTTGTGAAGCATCACAAAAGGTATGTATATTCATTTGGTACTAAATATTTCATAGATAAAGACTTGCGAAGAATGCGATAGACTACTAAGCTTAGGCCAAAACTGAAACATAAAGATCAGGGAAAAACTATAAACTTTTGGTATTCATCCTTTGAAAATTGATTGTCAGAGATGTTTGGAATGGTCTATATTACTCTTACATTGCTCATCAAGTAGACTGCTAATAATTGCAGTAATTATTTTGTAATTTCCAGTGAATGCAAGGGGTATGTTGCTCTACTTCAAGCTTCTGTTCATGTTCTTCTTTATTGTTTGGAGACATTGGATGCTGTTGTGGTAGCCAAGGAAGGCTTGTTTTCATGGGAAGTAGGAGTCAAATGTGCATGTTCACTCAGAAGGATTTATGAAGAGGTGGATGCTCTCTGATAGTATCATTCTAGTTTAGATTATAGTTATGTTGCATTAAATTTTGAATTTAACGTCACTAAATACCAGCAGAAAATAACATCACCTGGTTTTATCATATCTGCTTTGCAGCTAAGACAACAAAAAGAGGTCTTTGGTCCACACTATTACCACTTCTTAGCTTATTACATATGGGTTTATTCAGGATATGGCCCCTGCAAAACAGGCATCAAAAGGTAATTTTGCTACCTTGAGATATATTTGTGTTTTCCCAATGAACATAAAGGGCATAGTAGTTAATTAGTTATAGATGATTATGGTGCCTTATCGTACGTTAAGACTAATGCTGGCCTTTAATGGGTGGCAATGGGACGAAATTGGTGTAGGCCTATGTTCATATCACATATTCTTGTTCCCAATCTCCTCCCTCAACTTGTCCAGAAACTTGAGAATGAAATGATGCCATCCCTCTTTCCAATTTTTTCATGATGTGGAACCAAATGGTAGATTTTAGAATTTAGAGATAGGTTTAGAAGAGAAGGGAAGATTAGGATTTGATAAACAATGAGAAGAGATAGACCGCGGACAACAAGAATATCATTGGGAGATAACCAACAATTGAGATATCATGCTAATTTTTAATGTTCCTAAGATTGACCCCAAATAAATTGTTTTATTCATTTGATGTTATTCTGCATCAGTCATAGGATCGTATTCACTTGGAAATAAGTATGCACACACACACCTTTTACAATATCGAGAAATCAGTATTTTCTGTATATTTTTTGGAGTGCCTTTATAGGTAATTTGGAGTGCCCTTCATCTATGGCTTGGCAGGGAAATAGATGAAGCTCTAAGACCAGGTGTATATGCTCTCATAGATGTTTGCTCACCGGATGATCTTCAACGTCTTCATACCTCATTTGGAGGTAAACAATTTTGACTTGATAAAACTTGTGATTGGAAGGAAGTTTGATTTTCCCATATTTTTCTTGTTTCTGTAGAGGGTCCTTGCAGAAACATTTTGGCAACCTTGAAGCACGATTATGAACTCAATTTCCAGTACCAGGGAAAAGTCTAAGTGAGGCTATACCAGCATCACCATTTGAATCTGCTGATGCGTCTCTTGTACTGTGTTACAAGTAGGGTAACATTTTACCTATGTGATAACAATTTTTGTAGCCATATCTCTCTCTCATACATTAGGCTAACGATTTTGACGTGAAAATAACAAACTTGTGTGTTATCATTATCACTAAATTGGATAACCGGAAGTCATGTTGTAGGTAAGCTACCGAAGAGATGACTTTTTGAGTGTACGAACCAACATTGTTTATAAAGTGCAACTTTATAATTGTCCATCTTCTTTGGTATCATAGTATGATGAGGTATGTAATTTTTCAGTGTCCTTATTGTGGTATATGTTCTGTAATCACACTATAACTGAACCACTGATACAGCTAGATTGCAAGAACTAACTAATGTGTAAGATCCTAACCCTGTAATTGTGATTTGCTGAAAATGACCTCAAACCGACTATGGATTTTTATGTAAAATGCTTTCTCACCACTATCCTCTCCAGCCGGCCCTATGTCATTTGGATCATTTTTTTTGAACAAGTCATTTGGATCATTTTTTTGAACAAGTCATTTGGATCATTTAGTGATGATATTTCTAATGGTATCATTAGGCTGGTATGATAACGATTGACTGAGAGCAACCACCAAATTCTAAAAGTCCAAAACAACCGAGCATAAATGCTAGTGCGGTCTAGAATTAGACTTGGATGTAGAAAATAATCCTTTTCGTCTGAAATAAGAATTCTCATTGAGAAAGAAGGGTCACTGAATCAATGGGTCATCACTGTTGTAGAACAGAAGTCCCTTCTTCATACCCAGTTCTGGTCTTCTTGGCAGTAACTGTTGTACTTCTTCTCTTGTCAACGTTGATCGCGTCTTTTGAGGTCGAAGCCCCCAAATTCCGGATCAATTTGGGTCTCATAGCCGCACCATTGCTGCTGCTAGCCGTCGTGCATTGGTTGTCATCAATGGAAACTAACAGGCCCTGTGTGAGGCCACCATGGTGCAAGTGCAGTTATGCTTGTAAGTGTCGCTACCTCTGAAGTGATCATGTCCTGCTGTATTAACCAAAACTCATACGAGCTGGTTTGTCTAATACTCAGTTAAGCTAAAGAGGGTTGATGTGTTTATTAGCTTGTTTATGCTATATATGTACTGGGTTGAATTTCTGTTTGTAAAGGACACCAAATCCGGGTAAGTGATTGTTGTAACATGACAAAATGATTGTAAAAGTATTGTGTTTCATTTTGTTGTGTATTAGAATAGATCAAACACTAGAAGGGTTCCACTTGAGGATCTTATATTTCTTTCTCCTCTGGCCTTAGTTGGTGAATTGGCTGTATAGCAGAAACCAAACAAATACCAACTTTCCTGGTCTGTCTCCCAAGAGATTCAGAATCTCATGAAAACTGGTGCTAGTGCAGCTCCATGAAATTAAGTTAAAGCATACTCTTTGACTAAAGGTGGGATGCTCTGATTAAAATATCAAAGAGATGCAAATCCAATTGATTTCAAGTTTGATTGCTCTTTCGCAAAATAAATTCTTAAATGTTCATTTGAAAATAAATGGTCAGATTATTAGAATTCATTGTGGAATATAGGCAAAAACAAGATTATCTTGGCCAAGTTCTTCCAAACTGTGTTCCATAGTTTTACTTAACTGCAGAGAAAGTATGGGTTGAACACACAGTAGCAGATTTCTGAGTTTCAACCATTTATGGTGGACATCTAGGTAGGGGTGCTCATCTGCCTCCATATCACGTCAATTATTCTCCGTAACACATTGTTTTTGAGTTCTAAATATCATGTCTAGGGATGTATTGGGATTTGTCATTATTACTTGACCTTGGGTGGATGACAATATGAGAGTTTAGGTACCACCGACTTTGTTTAGGCTAAAGTATGTGATGCTCTATGGTCCATGCAGACTTTGAGTGGCACCACAGATGCATTTCTCAGTATTATCTTCTTCTTTGATTACCAAACAAAATTACAAAACAAAATATGTGGAAACGTTTCTGCAACTCTAGTCACTTTAACAACTTTGAAGTTTGAACCTAAGATGCGCACCTAACTAGACAAAAACCATTAGATCACTTAAAGGTTGTTTCATCATATAATTTACGTAAAAGCGATCTGTAAACTAAACAACTCTTATGAATGAAAGTTTATGAGTGTACCCCTTTAAAAATAGGTATTGGCAAGGAGAGTCGACCATAGAGCTTCATGAAAGCTTATCCTTCAAGCAACTAATATATTCATTTATGAGTGTACCCCTTTAAAAATAGGTATTGGCAAGGAGAGTCGACCATAGAGCTTCCTGAAAGCTTATCCTTCAAGCAACTAATATATTCATTTATGAGTGTACCCCTTTAAAAATAGGTATTGGCAAGGAGAGTCGACCATAGAGCTTCCTGAAAGCTTATCCTTCAAGCAAAGTCTTAAATATCTAAAATATCTTTGATATTTCTTTGAAATTTTCATTTTTTACTAGCACCGATATTAATTTTTATATCTTTCCGATATTTTATATTTAGCCTATTTTTAGTCAAATATATCATCTCTATAAATTTTAGAAAATTTTTCATCGATATTCGATAATTTCTTGATATATCCATTGAAATGTCCATTTTTTAAACCACCGAAATTTCCATGATTGTCGATATTTTAGTCTTTGTGCACAAGTCATTACATGTCTAACTCATAATTGGGGAG
Organism: Comarum palustre; assembly: GCA_951800085.1. Taxonomy (NCBI): domain Eukaryota; kingdom Viridiplantae; phylum Streptophyta; class Magnoliopsida; order Rosales; family Rosaceae; genus Comarum; species Comarum palustre. Next base: position 1,295,808 of record OX637579.1, on the reverse strand, counting down.
CGTCTGAGGTGCATCTGGTGCATATGCACCAGGTTATCGACCGTTCTTATAACAAGGTTACAAGTTTTGAAAAGAGACAGAGAAGGGAAGTCAAACTTGGATCGGCGGTAACGAAACCAAACCAAATGAAAATAAAAATCTAATTTCATAAAAAAAAATTTGCCTGATTGATATGCATCAAGTGTAGCCAGAATTTTCACTCATAATTGATTTACTTAAATTATGCAGTAAACAATCACTTTTGAAAACAAATCTCAAGTGAACTGTTCATGTCATTCTATGAATCCTACTTACCCATCAACATAGTATTTATAAATATCGGCTTGCCCGAAACACTACCCCATATATCGCTATCGCTATCGCTATCGCTATCGCTATCGTAGATCGGTAGGTTCACATCGGGCTCATCGATACAGTTTCTCCAAGTTTTTTCATTTCGTCCCCATTAACCTTTGAAACCCCACAAACAAGTTGATTAGGCAATAAGAACAACCAGATGTAACTACTCCATACTTCATACTTCCTAACCAAAACTTCATCATCCATGGCCTATGGAAAAAGAAACCAAACCTCCTCACTCCTAGAAGGCTTCTCCCTAAACCCTCTACCCTACCCAGTTCTCATAATCCTCGCGCTCATCTCAATCTTTCTCTGCTTCTCATGGTACTCCTCCTACGAGTCAGCTGTGGAAGAAGCTGAGTCACAGTTCAACTGGGTTCTTTTGGTCATACCAATAGTCTTACTTCTCCTAGTGCAGTGGCTTTCGTCTATGGAGCCGGATTGGCTCTTTTTCATGTTGCCCTGGGAACGACGTCGTAGAACCCACAACGTTCCGTCGGAGGGGAGCTCACCGTGGGGAGTTGCTGCTGTCATTGTGCTCTTGCTGGTTCTGTTGCAGTTTCAGTCCATTTTCCGAGATAGCTGGGTTATATAAGTACTAAGGTCAGAGTACTCTGTTTTCTTCTATGCCATATGAACCAAAAAGTTGTGATCTTTATGCTCTTTGTTGTCTAGAATAATTAGGTGTAGCTAGTAGTTTGTACATAATGAACTATGGAATACGTGTTCTTTCTACTTTCTTTGTATTGTGTCATAGATAGTTTGTTTAATTTTTAAAAAAAATTCAGTTTACACTTGAACTTTAAGTTTAAAATCAGTTTCATACTTAAATTTTCTTAATCAATTTCTTATCTAAATTTTAGTCTAAAATCAGTTTCATAACACATTTTTATTTTTAATCAGTTTCATATCTAAATTTTCAAAATAACATCAATTTTGACCAAACATGACGTCATGTTTGGTCAAAAATACTGATGTGGACCAAATTAAAAATAAAGTTTTATACTTAAAATTTTGGTTGAGATTGATGTCATTTTAAAAGTTTAGATATGAAACTGATTAAAAAAAAGTTTAGGTATGTGACTGATTTTAGACTAAAGTTTAGGTATAAAACTGATTAAAAAAAGTTTAGGTATGAGACTGATTTTAGACCTAAAATTCAGGAGTGTAAACTGAAAATTTTCCTTTACTTTTTCTGGGCTTTTTCATTTGGGAAAATTTTAAGAACAATACACATACTTTTCTCCACTAAGAATTTAGGTTACTCAACTTCTAAAACTAACATATATGTACATAGACTATTGAATTGAACCCAATACTTGTACACACTGTTAACACTTCTGTTAGTTTGTGTGTTTTCTGTTAAAAATATGAGGGAAAATCCATCTCTACAATCTCCTCATCACCACCAGTATTTCAGCCCTCACACCAGCGACTGTCGACCCGCCATGTCTCCCCACATCTTCTGAGCTATGGCCTAACTTGCCATCGGAAAGCTCAATCGTGATAATTTTGTAACTCAATTCTCGCATCTACTCATTCGGCCTCACCTTTGAGAAACAAATTAAAGACCTTTTATATCACAAATCATCAACCAAATTTGAACCCAGTACCTCAAGAAGGATTTTGTAGAGCTTCGATTACTACGTGCCTATCTTCTTCAAATAAGATTTGAAGACTCATAACCTCTTCTTTTGTTCTCAAATTGACGAATCATCATTCTAAATCCAAGCATCCAATATACACATATATTCAATCAACCAATGAACAAAAACCTAAAATCATATCCCTTTTACAACAATCAACCAACGAACTTAATATATTTTAATTAAATGGATGATTCAAGCAATACCGAACATAAAATAAATTAACCCAAAACCCACATTTTTTTGGTAACCTCTGTTTTCTTCAAGAGCTCCGAATCACTGGAGCTTTAGCTTTTCATAACCTTCACCGACCCACTTGAAGGTTTCCCTTGTTGATTATGTGTTGTTCTCATTGTTTTGTGTTGTTTGTGGGCATGTTGGTTTTGGTGACCGGTAACTCAGTTTCATTAAGATCTATCATTGAGCGTTTGCAAGCCAAAGGAAAAGAAGGAAAGATTGATTCAGAGACAAACGACGACAACGCAGTTGAGCACACGCCGAGTATTTGGGCATAAACATGAGAGAAAGAGAGCAAAGAATGATGAGACAGTGAGTTGGGTGTGAAGTACATTTGTACCCTTTGCCTATTTAACAATTATGTATTGTTAACAGCGGAGTTGACGGTGTGTACCTATATTAGATTGAATTCAATAGTTTATGTACATGTGCCAGTTTTAAAAGATGAGTAATCTAAATTCTCAGTAGAGAAAAATTTGTGTACTGTTCTTAAAATTTTCTCTTTTCATTTTGGTTCTTCAAAGAATTGATATTGAGATTATCATCCTCATATGATTTATCTATGATTATGGGTTTTGGATTGAAAGATGCCAGACTCTGATACCATGCTACAATTCAGAAATTATTGAATTGAAAGATGCATAGGCAAGAAAGTAAAACACAGGAAAGTAAAACGAAGAGGAGAGTAAACGTCTACATCTATTTTTTAACAATGTGAAACATACAACTGTCTTTATATAGGCACTAGGTAATACAAGTCTATGACCAAACTATCCTTGCGACACAATATTGCTATACTACTAACACTATGCTATTCTTGAGGGTTCTAATTATTCAATTACATAGTACTATCGGGTTGCTTGGAGGTAATGATTATGTGTAAAGTTTACAAGTTTTACAAGCTTGATCTTGAAGCATATGAACAAGTACGATTTTGCTCAGAAGTAATCAAATACAGAACTCCATTCTGTCAACGCTAATGAATGAGTTTCATTGGTCTTAATGGAGAAGAAATAGACACCTTGTCACCTACTATGCTCATGAAGACAAGAATAGCCTGGTAATCCGGGAATTTATTATCATCTCAGACCAGTCTATTTCAGCTGTTTGTTTTTGTCTAAGCTTTCTTGCATACCTGTACCCAGAAATTGACAATATTGTTTCATATAGATCCAAACCTACCACCGGCCTTTTGGTCCAAAATTGCAAACCAAACAAAATGAATTAGGTGGAAATCATGAACTAGCTCACAATTCTTTTGCTTTAGGTTTTGTATGAATGTAAGGTTTGTTTAAGACTAGGCTTAGGAATGAAAAAAGAACTCACTTACCATGCATGCTTGGTTAATGCAAGCTTGGGAAGATGCCTTATGGCAAAAATTGAAACCCTTCAATTCCTCTCGAATTACTTTCCATTCCGTGAAGCAAATTGAACGTAGACTTGAATTGTTACCTCCATATCTGTGTTAGAAGTCCTGATTAGATGTAGCTAGTGATCAAAGTTTCAGATTCCCAACGTTTAGTTCTTGAGCTTTTGAGGTGATTGCCAGGCCATTAGCATTCTAGGATGTAATATTACCTATCTCCTCCTCAGCTCCTAAATATAGAATCATTCTCTGGATACTTTATGTAGAATATTTAGCTTCATAGCCACACAAGTGGAGCAATGAAAGGAAAAGAACTCGATCATCTGTACGAGTGGGTCAACAAATGAGAAAAATCGATTAAAACTCTCCACCAGTAACTCAATCATACATACTTTGATGATTTTCACAAAAGAAGATCCCTGCACTTTTTTTAGGGTTCTTTTTGGGTGGGACAAATAGTTCTCTGCAGAGCCAAGGAGGAAAACAAGAAGAGGAGGAGCATTAGAACTGGCTCTTCCTCTTCTTCTTTCTTACTTAGAATGGGATCCGGGGTTTCTAGACAAGTAGAAAGACGTAAGACACTCACAACAGAGAGGAGGACGTTACACGATCTTCATGAATGTTTCGGCGAAGACTTTCCAGGTTGTACAATTAAGCCTGCAGATAGAAAAAACTGGATGGATGACCTACAACCTGAGAGGCTTAAGATAAACAGCATTGTTTGGCCCGGAACTCATGACTCTGCAACAGACAGGATTGGAATCCCATTGGTCACAAGGCCTTTTGCACAATGCCAATCTCTATCTATCTATCACCAGCTTGTGCTAGGCACCAGGGTTCTTGATATTCGAGTTCAAAAGGATCGAAATGTCTGTCATGGAATACTTGTCACGTACAGCATTGATGTTGTGATCAAAGATATCAAGAAGTTCCTGTCTGAAACGCATTCAGAGATTATAATCCTTGAAGTCAGAACCGAGTATGGACATGACGACCCTCCAGAATTCGACAAATATTTGATGGATCACCTCGGACAATTTCTGATCCAACAGAATGACAATGTGTTTGACAAGACTATATCAGAAGTGCTGCCAAAGAGAATAATATGCGTGTGGAAGCCAAGGAATTCACCTCCACCCAGGAGTGGGAGCCCTCTGTGGAATTCAGGTCATTTGAAAGATGACTGGATTAACACGGATTTACCATCAACCAAATTCGAGAGCAACCTCAAGTATTTGAGTGAGCAGCCACCAATTTCCTCAAGGAGGTTTTTTTACAGGGTGGAGAACACAGTGACACCGAAGCCGGATAATCCAATTGTTTGTGTGAGACCTGTGACAGGAAGAATCCATGAATTTGCAAGGTTGTTTATAACTCAGTGCTTCTCGAGAGGCATTGCAGATAAGTTGCAAATCTTTTCCACAGATTTTATAGACGAGGATTTTGTTGATGCTTGTGTTGCAGTTACATTTGCAAGAGCTGAAGGGAAAGCTTGAATATATTTTCCAAAGCATGAGAAAGAGAGAATAGAGAAGAACAAAATGTCGGAGAACGAAGAAATGTATTATTATGTGTCGTATGTCTCTTTTATATAAAATTAGAGATTACATAATAAATCTCTATACTATTTTGATATTACATATAAGTCTTTGAATATGAATGTGCAGACACTTAATCGTAAATATTTACAACACCCTCTTTGGATGTCCATCAGCAATATAATGTTGGACTCGCTTAGTGTTGTCTTGTTAAAAACCTTGTCATGTAATAAAAACCATGTGAGAAAAAAACAACCTTAGTCGAAGGAGAAAAAGAGTGCAAAGCGCATATGTACCCTTGGTAGCATACTTTTGGATGCTCCCCTAATGAGAATCTTCTCCTGATTGTTGCAAGCTTCATGTACTGTAAACAACAGTTTTGGTTTGTTTATCACTGAAGTGAGATCTTGTGTGTTTTGCATACATGAGCTCATCATAAGATTATCATACATACAAAGTTAAAGCAATACAAACAAAGCTATTTTAATTGGTCTTACCTCATTTAGTAATGTTACAAACAACCTCACGTGTTCAAATTCATACATTATGTAATAGCTAAACAATAGAAGCTAATTAACACATTTAACTATGTATGGTTCAAAATATTAAAAAATCAGCATGACATACCCAGCCATTCATATCTCGATTTATTGATACGTCTTGTATATACTCTTCAGAAGCTCATTCATAATTTCGCAAAAGTTTAAATATGAGCAACATAATTCGAATTCGGTTTTGTAGTCCAACCATAATACTCATTAAGGCAATTTTGATCACGTCACCTATAATATAATGAGTATCTATGAGCTACCTTTAGACTATCGATTCCATGAGTTATCTTCAGTGTAACAGCCCAACATAACAAGATATTCTCGACTTTGGACATCTTTCTCATGGTTTTGTTTTTTGGTTCAAACCCAAGACACATCTCACTAATGAGACATGTTTGCATGTATAAGACATATTGCGTCATTACTCTTAGTCAATAAGGAATCTCACATTTGACTATTTTTCAATAATTCATGGATCAATTTACTATAAAATTATTCATGCACTTGGATCATTTAAGGATTTGATAAGCGATACGTTTATAATGACGCTTTACTTTTGACAACAATATCAACTTGTAACAACACCAGTGAACAGTGTAGTTTTTTGGTAAGTATATACATAAGATTGTTAAAGGTAGGATGCTCGTTACCAACTGTGAAATAGAAGACAGACCATTTGATTAGAACTATTGATGGTACGGACTTTGTGAAATTTACAAATACTGTATAACATTAACGTCAGAGGTTTGGAACTAAAACCACAAAAAAAAAGTGACCAAGTGTGTCCATGAATATACATCATGGAAGTTGTCAAAGCATGAACTTCAGCCCAATTAGCATTCACTAAACAAAAACAGCAAGTAGGTTTATGGACTTGTTGTTTGCTTAGGAATAGGCTTTTTTATTGCTCCTGATTGCAACATTCGGGCTTTGTGACTAGGATGTAACTTAAATCAACTTCCATTTTAATGAATTTATATCCTTCATGATGATAAAGTAAACAAGTTTTGTCCAAATCAAGTCACTGTCACACTTCGAAAGTTCCAATTCGCCAAAAACAAATTTAAACAAAGTAAAAGCATGATTGCAACATTCTGGTTTTGTGACTAGGATGTAACTTAAATCCCTCCACCCCTTTAGATGAGCCATCACATTTTTCAGAACGGAACGCATCCAAAAATTTGGAAGCTCGCTGTGAGGGCATATATATACTTACAGTACGAATGCAAGGCTTTCATTCTTCTGCCCTCTTTTGACTACGTTCTTGTGCGAGCTTTTTCACAGAGAGGGCAATGTGCAGATAAGTTGCAGTGAGACAACATTTCTGCAACATCATTCACATCCTCCTTAAATACTAGACGAATGGCACAATTCTGTACTCCTAAGCCTGTGCTGCTGGAACCAATAGTAGCATTCAGATTATCGCTCTGATTCCAGGATTCAGGAAATAGTACACGCGGCAAGTAGACGAAGCAAACGAAATCGCATGCATGCGACCACATTTCATTGTCCGTAGGGAATGAAAAACGGAGAACACCGCCGTTGGTGATAGTAGACTCCAGAAAACATAAAATGTCACGAGTAGACTCTGAATGGAGACAGCTGTCTTTGGCTACGTTTGGATGTTCGTGGATGGATAGAGAAGCACACACAGCAACTCCCAGCCAACTACCCTCCTCAAACAAACTTGGACTCAGTTGGATCTGAGCAGTGTCGCTTTTGCCTACAGTCATGAACCATTCAGGAATTCCGATTCCAGGGAACGTACAAGCCAAGTGACTTGTAGACCAGTCCTGTAGATACAGTTAAAAAGTACGTCTAGAGTGAGAACGACTGAATGAGTGCAACAATTACGCATTTACGCATCGGAAAACTTGATATAGAACAAGTATATATTTACTTTCTTTTATTAATTTCCATATATTTTATTTATCTCTATACCAAGATACGCAGTTCAACTCAAGATAGGTATATATCAAAATAATGTATACGGTGTGTGAGAGAGACCTGATCACTATAGCTCTGGGGGATGGACGGATTTTCCTCTTGCTTACTGGAATCATGTTGGCGTGAAGTGTGGATCCGTACTTTATGCCTAGGCAATTTTATCAAACTTAACCAATCCTTGATCAGTTTATTAAAAACGACCTCAGGGGGGGACCTGAGCTGCGGAATATGCATTGCGTGATTGTCTGAACAAACTCTGGTAAATCTTGCGGGTACAAAACACGAAGCCCACAGAGTTCTGCCCTTACACAAGGGCTACGGGTTGTATAGACAGTGCAGATTTCTTCTGATGGTGTTTGAATGAACGCTTCAGGAATCACTTCCCGTGGAATATAAAGAACCAAAAGTTGATGTGTGCCAGGCATCATGATGGTTCTACAGTCCAGCGACAAATTAAATCCCACAGTGTGAGATCTAGCCCTTTGGAGTCGACAAGAAACTTGATAATCGTTTTGTACTGTATGCTTGTCCACTACGAATGATACGCATAGAGCAAGTCCCATCCATTTCTTATTATTGTGGAGATTCTCAGGAGGCAGCAACTGGATTAACACCTGCTCCCCAACTGCAGGGTTGAACCACGCCGGGCATCCCCTTGTAAGAAAATCATAGTGTCCAGCACTCTGCTTTAGTTCCTGCATGCATGGAGAATGCAGATTAAAACATCTTGAACCGCTTATGGAAAACAAAAATAATCTTTATTTTAAAGAAAAATATCATTTTTAGCTCTAATAACTTATATAAACAAATTTAAGTGACAAATTTATAAATAAAACTACAATGTGTGGATAGGGAAAAAGATGAGGAGTGTTAATAGCAACACCATATAAAAATTATAATATTAACGATAACTATTTATTACTTTATAGACAATTATGTTTGAGAAAATGACATCTCACTACCACAAACAGTATCAAAACATAAAAAACTTATAATTGAAAAGATTTAAACAAATAAGGACAAAGAGCCTAAACCCAAACTAATATAAAACAGATTTGGATCCACTTGTATCTGTAAAATGATAAAAATATTGTTTTCTCAATAACTACAGGACTGTCACTGAATCTGATCCACTTGCTTTATAAAATGACGGGGTTAGGAGGTACAAATACCATACTCATACTTTTTAACATTTATCATCCTCGTACGCTCTCTATATCCGTAATTAGATCATGAGGATTCCTCGTACCCGTACCCTTTGAGGATTACGTTTTCATACCCGCCCCGAACCCCGTTAACAATAATGTATTAAATTATTATTTTTTTTAAAAAAAATATGAAATATAATATTATGAAATTAAAATCAAATACCAAAATAAAAAAGTTTCATGCTTCAATCCAATAAAAATAAAATGCATTGGCTTTCTTGGGACAAGCTTTGTGAGGCGAAGTGAGAAGGTGGTTTAGGGTTCCGGGATATGCATGACTATAACTTGGCTTTGCTTACTAAACAAGGATGGCGTATTTTGCAAAAACCGGATAATCTCTTCTCTAGGGTTCTGAAAGCAAAATATTTTCCTAAAACAGGTTTTATGGAAGCAGAACTTAAATCGGGAGCATCTTACTCTTGGAGAAGCATTCTTGTTGGCAGGAAAGTTCTGGAACATGGAGTAAGATACCAGGTTAGTGATGGGAGTACCATTCCTTTGCCTCTTGGTTTTAGAGTTTTCTCTAAGCCAATGGAGGGGTTGGAAGATATGACTGTGGAAGAACTAATTGATTCCACAGATATAACCTAGCAGATGCATTTGTTACAGGAGATGTTCAACCCAATTGAAGTTGAACACATAGCGCGGATTCCACTTAGTTAGAGGGAGTCCTATGACAAGTTGGTGTGGCATTATGAGAAGAATGGTCACTATAGTGTCAAAAGTGGCTATTAGGTTTGGCGTAGAAACAAGGCGGTTGATCAAGCTTCGACTTTCATAGGTTCAGGTGAAGGGGTACAAGGGCAATATTAGAGGGATATCTAGAAGCTTATGGTGTCACCTAAGATTAAACTTTTCGTTTGGAAGCTTCTGCGTGATATCATCCCTACAAGAGTAGCATTGGTGACTAGAAAGGCAAGCTTGCCTGGGGTTGATTGTTTGTTGTGCTGTAATGGACTTGAGACAGCTGCTCACTTATTTTGGGAATATGAGGTGGAAATATGGTCTTTTGTCTTCAGTATTAGCAAGGGTACCAAAGATAGATTTTAAGGAGTGGTTTTGGTACAGTTTGGATAGGCTAGAGAGGACTCACCAGAATTTTTTTTCACAAGCTTGTAGGCAGTGTGGTTAGAGAGAAATAAGGTTCTATGGCACAAAGCATCTTTTAACTCTTCTTTTTTGATTCGATGGGTGTCTCAGGTGGTGGAGGAGTTTAAGAAAGTACATGTGAAACCTTGTGTTCTGTAGAAAAGGGAAAAGATGAAGTGGGAGTGCCCTCCAAGGGGTAGGCTGAAAATGAACTTTGATGGTTCTATCTTGGAATGCAATGAAAATGGTGGAATTAGGGTGATTGTTAGAGATAATATGGGTTTGGAAATCGCAGCGTTGACTAGGCCATTTGAGCATGCGCACTCCGCTTTGCATATGTAGGTTGAAACTGTTTGAGCTGGTCTGAGACTTGGAATTTCTCAAGGTTGGATGAACATGGACATTGAGAGTGATTTTATCCTACTTGTGGCTGCCCTTAATAGAGAGAAAGAAGATTTGTCGGTAGTGGGTCGAGTTTTAGGGGATTGTAAAACTTACTTAAATGCTTTCCATTCTATTAGGTTTCGACACATTGGTCGTGAAGCTAATGGTGTCGCTGACAGACTAGCGCATCTAGCTAATAGAAGGTGTCTTAATGAGGTTTGGATATGGGAGACTTTTGCTATTATTCAGGGAGTTCTCTACGAGAATATTAGTCATATTTCTTTTGTAACTCGGGACTCAAGTACTATGTCCCCCGGGACAAAATTTCATTATTAATATAATAGGTGGAACCGGCTAGGCTGGGTTCTGTTTCTTTCAAAAAATACAAGTCTTATTTTAAAAGAACAATAACATTATAAAAAAAGTTTCGTTAAATATTTATTTATAAATTATAAATATAAATATAAATATATATATATAGAAGATATCTATAATAAATTATATATATTAATACTTTCATCCTAAATGGGTGGGGATGGAGACGAATATCAAAATATCATACATGCTCCGTACCCGATTTAAAAATCTGAATATCGGGGATCCCCATACCCCTTACCTGTTTATCCCCGTATATCCCCCCGCCAAGGTCAAATACCCATGGGTACCCTACCCGCTGGGGATTATTGTCATCCCAATAATAATTACGGGACTATCGCTAGTGTTTTAAAACTCTTTTTTGTTACAAACAACTCTTGGAGGGTTCAAATTACACTTCCAAATCTGTTGAATACACATCATATTATTTTTGTAATATTTTTTTTTCTGTTTTATCCACCTTCAATAAAAATACGAACTCATTTTGGCTGCAAATAATTGCAGGTCGACCACGCCATCATGAATTGAATTCTCTTTCTTGTTACTTTGATGTCAGTAATATTTATTATTTGATACACAACAAATAATCGATCCTCCTTGTTGCTGCTTCCTTAGGGCCATCTAAATGGGGATGCTTTCTTCAGGTCCATCTAATCGATACTCCTTTATTAGCCCATTAATTTTTAAGTTTTGTAATTTTATGTATTTCCCTTATTTCCTTGACTACAAGCTTTTCTAGCCTATAATCTTTTCTAAATGATTGTAGGCGCACTTTGATAATCAAGTGAGAAAGAACTGTGTAATGAAAATACACTCCTATACGAAACAAACGATTGGATTACTCCTTTACGTAAGACAATTGATCGATTCATGATGATGTAATCTTTATTATCAATGAAATAGATATATTTTACCTCAATAAAAAACCTGGTCCAGAATTCGTCTGAAAAAATATATTATATATAATCGAGTTTATTAATTTATAAAAATATTTATTTATCGGCACTTTACTGTAGTTTGTCTTCATCTTATATTATCATGTTTTTGGGTTTTCTTTTTTGTTAGAGTTTTGTTTGAGCTAAAATAATATTTCTTGGCAAATGTCCATGATTAGAGTCAATTGGACCGATTTCTATAATCAAAGTATCTGTACATATTTCTTTTTCTTTTTAAGGCCATGCATGGCGCGATTTGCAGATTGCAGGGTTCTATTTCATAATCTTTTTGGCGATTTCTTTTCTTATTGATTGAGAGAATCTGATTGTTCTTGATCCGCAGAGAATCCTAGCAGCCATCTGTTAGGTCGGAGAAATAACCTCAGTATCGGCTTGATCAACGCCCGTACGTCAGTCGTTCTAAGAAGAAGTCAGAAGACGAACAATCACAAAAAAGGTTGCACCTAACCCAAAGGTGCTTGCACGTCAAGACCTGATATTCAAAGAAATTTTATTTTCACGCCGAACAAACTTTTGTTAAACCTAACCTGAAACCGGATCTGATGACTGGACACAACTGATTGCATGGAAACAGTTACTCCAATGACAATTATTGTGTGTTTTGCTAATGCAGGTACTCAAAGTTTAAGGACTTTACGGATCCCTACGTCGCTTTTTTCTTTATCGGGAATTTCTGCTATTGATCTGGTTGCACAACTAGCGCGCTTTCAGACTCCGGCTGCTTTGATCACCCTTGTGGTTGTTTCAGTGAGTTAGCTTATTGTTAGCACTACTCCAGCCCTTTCCAGGGTGAACAGAGACCCGAAAATGGCCTTGGTAACCATGGGGATGTGTGGTCGTTTGGTGAGTCGATGAAGTTGGTGATGGTGCCTACGAGTTAATTATCATTTGCGCCAGAGATGGCTCTGATAATTCTAGTGGGCTTATCACTGTTTCACCAGCTAAGAAAAGGAAGGTGGGTCGACCTCCAAGAATAAGAAAGGCGTGTCTATGGTGGAATCTGAGAAGGGATTGGCGAAAGCAGGACCTTTGAGAACGAAAAAGATATCATGATGGATGAGTCTTCATCTGTTGATAGTTCTCACGGGCAAATCCCCTTCTGCGTAGGGTGGTTGAGGGAGGAGAAGAATAATTTATGAAAACCTATTATGTCATGGTTTTGAATATTTAATCATTTATGGTTTATGGCATAGAAACTGCTTAATTTGGCTTAGGTTCTCAAGTTTATGAGTTATTTTGCATGATTAAATTCTTTTGTAGCCCGCGAGAGTAGATCATGTTTATATTATACTCATATTTTTCAGGTTTTAATGGAATAACGTTCCTTTAATAAAAAAAATTGTTTGTTGGAAGTAATTTAATAAGCAGATATGTTATATAATTAGAGAGAGACCTGTAGATATCTGAAAAGAACCGACTCAATGTTCCTTCTCAATTGAATTTCTTCTGTACAAGTTGGATTTGATTTCTCCCTGAAATCAGATTACAGAATATGCAAGAAAATTGTCAAATTATTGAGTTACTTTGTACTATATATAAGGTGGGTGATACTATTAACACACCTTTTTTACTAATCACACATCATTATATGGTGACAACTACTCATCAATCAAATTCAAGTGACAAATTTATAAATAAAATAAAAATGTGTGGATAAGAAAATAGATAGGGTATGATAATAGAAAAAAAATGTATTAATAGCAAAAAGAGGTGTGTTAATAGAAATACCCTATATATATGCCTTTATAAATTCATAGCCTTGAGAACAGCAAAAAGTATTATTAACCTGATGCTATTAAATTATCAAAATCAATTTTGCACTAAATCCTTATTTTGGGACCGACAAAAAGAACGTATGTATATATATAATTTCTGCATCGGTCCTTATTTGCCTCACTTTTTCGTCACATTTTTACATCTCCACCGTTCATTCAGTAGAACCAAATGCATAGATCACTTATGCAAAGTTTCATCGAATTTGATGATAGTTTGAGAGTTCATAATCGTGAATTACACACAATTTTGGATATACATGCATATTTATGGTCTGTTCATTGATTTAACTTAATTTGAATAAAATTTTGCAGGAATGATCTACACAGTTGTATCAATAAACTGAATGTAAGAGATGTGAAAATATGACAGAAAAGTGAGTCAAATAAGAAACTTCACACTTTAATTTCAGAGCGAACATTTGCTCTGGATAGACTGTATATATATACATTTATATATATGTAAATATAAATATACAAGCTAAGGAGGTTCTTATTTATTCTTACGGTGCGCATTTACATTTTAGACTCACTTTTCATTCGAATTTTCACATCTTCATCATATAGTCTTTAGATACCAATATATATATATATATATATATATAGATCATCTTTACAAAATTTCAGTCAATTTAGTTATCAGTAAGGCAATCAAAACTGCTTTTTTTTTTATTATAAACAGTTCAAGTTTGACAAAATTTTGTTCGTCCATTGGTTTAATCTTTTTATATAAAAGGGATGAGGGTGTTCACTGTTCACGTGAACAGTGCCCCCTCATGCCACTTTTTTTCAATTCAGTTTTTTTTTAAAGAATTTCGGATATATAGATTCGGTTTTGCACCTTAATTTAATTTGTGGTTAAATCTAATAGGTTTGAAAGACATATTAACAAATATATTACCAAATCTCAAATACATTGGATTTAAGGTTTAAGGGTTAAGGATTTAGTGTTTAGGAGTTCGGATTTAAGGTTTATGAATATTAACAAATATATGACCAAATCTCAAACACATTGAATTTAAGATTTAAGGGTTATGGATTTAGGATTTATGAGTTTAGGGTTAGGAGTTCGAGTTTAAGGTTTAAGGGTTGTGCTATTTTATTTGGGTTTCAGAGAGTTAATGTACAATATTAACCGAATTAGCAAAAACGCACTTCGGCTAGACAACCAATATCAGGGCTAACTTCATCTCAATTAAATGCGTTTATTTTTATTTGAGTTTTCAGAGAGTTGTTACACAATATTGATCGAACTACCGAAAATTACATAATAATACATTTGTTCGATAAAAACGCACTTTGGCACGTGCACAGCGCGTGTGCGGAAGGCTAATCTAATTTAAGTGCCTTACATGATAGACGAGTTATCTTGGCTCCTTAGTCATGTTGGAGTTTTTGTTTTGTTGTTCTTTTATTATTTTACCCTTTGCACTAAACCCCTAAATGTACGGCTCTATATATATCTTAATTTTAACTATCTCATTTATATATATAGAGGGAGATGAGACTATAATTTAAGTTATTTTCTTTTAAGTAATCTATATGATTTGTTAATACTCATTTGAATTCGTTTTTGTCCTTTCAACATATAATATGTTAATTCAAATCTCGCTATATAGAGAGAATTTATGCAAACGTATTTCTAATGTGCATGACTGGATAAAATAAATTTTTACCTAATTTAGTTAAAATTAACTTACATTTTGCGTTTTGTCTCTTTATGAATGTGTTAACGAATAAAGAAAAAAGTGCATATAAAATTTAATTTAGGCGGTGTGGATTTCACGACTCTTATTAAATATGTCTGAGCAAGTATGATATATATAATGTGTGTATATAAAAAATGTTATTTATATAATATAATTCTAACAATCTAAGAATGGCAAAAGTCTAACATGTTATTGTAGAAAGAAAAACAACAAAAACAGCAGAAAAGAAACAAGAGTCAAGTGTTTTACCATCTCATATGACCACCAGTTTGTAGAATTAACCACCCAGAATCAATGGAAGTTTCATCAACAATTTCGCTTTCTGAAAACACAGGGAAGATGACCTTTTGTTTGCGGCCTCCAATGCCAAAAGCAGATGGCATGTATGCTTGGATGAATCCTGGAATCCCTTGCTCGAATAGTAGACGAATCCCACATTTCTGGACCTCCATGCATGGGTTATTGGTCTCAAAGAAGGCGCACATTAAACGTGATTTATTTAAATTCTTGGAGAAGTAGAGGCAAGGTACATAGAAAAAGAACAGAAAATGAGAACTGAATGAAAGTGAGCCAAGATATTTGTTCCAGTCAAGGGGAATCGGATTCAGTTGAAAATCTTCAGTTCCGACTGTGCATCTATAGAAATAGTTAGAAGTTTCTGGTCCCGGTTCAATCTCCGAGGCAGGAGGATGACCCTTGACTAAGACAACAACAGCAACCCCCATCCAATGGTCCACATCTTTCAGTCCTGGAGGTATGCGGAGTCCTATGTAACTGTTCGCATCTACAACGCTGAACCACTCGGGAATTTCATCTCCATGACAACCAGAACTAATGGGGGATGACTTATAATCGAGTAGCTGTAACAAAACAAAAGAACAGATGGTGGGGCTGTTAATTTGTCGAATTTTACGTATGCATGCTTGATCGAGATAGGAAATATATTGGAGAGTACCTCAAGTTGTTTCTGAAGCACTTGATTTGGCAACGACAAATCCTCGACTGGCTTCCATTGTTGGTTATCTGATGATGTGCTGTAACTGAAGATACTACGTCCCGGGATAGTTGATGCAATCCATGTGTATGAGACTTTCCCCTCGTAATAAGTAGCAGAATATGTTTGATGTTTGGATGAAATGATGGAACTAATAGTAGTCATTCCTGAGGCAGTGGAAGTCCATACTTTGAATTGATCTGGATAATCTGTCAGTGACTGACAATCTTCTGCATTCACATTTCGAAGACTCAATGGAGATTCTTAGGCAGTACTTGAAGATTGCTACAGTTTCTCAGGTAGAGAGATTCAAGCTTGGAGAGCCGAGAGATGCTTTCCGGTAAATGAACAAAGTTATTACCACTCAGATTCAATCTCTTCAATAAGACTAAATTGCCAAGATCATTGGGTATCGCTCCATCCATCAGATTACAGTCATTTATGTTTAGCTGTGTCAAAGAACTTAAACCTGAGAAGGACGTAGGCAGCGACAATCTCAAGGGAGCATCACTGCTTTTAAATATCCCCAAACAATTCAAGACCGCCGAATGCCATGATTTTGGAGTTGAGTTTCTAGATCCTCTTACAGATAGGGACTTGAGATTCTTCATTCTTTCAATGCCCGTGAAGTCTCTTATAGCAGTTCCACTGATGTCAAGCTCCTCCAGACATTCTACACAACTCAGATCGTCAGGTATGTCACCAAGTTCTGAGCAACCCGTGAGAATTAGACGTTTCAGAGATTTCATGATCGAATGGTACTAGGAATACAAAAAAGATTTTTGCAGTCTTCTAAATTCAAAAGAGTAAGACCAGTGAGACGATCAATCGACTGAGGTAATTCCTCTATGGCAGTCCCGTCTAGATGAAGCTCTGACAAGCGTTGCATACATCCTTCAATTTTAGGAAACTTTTTCAGTTTCGAGCAGGCGGAGAGCTTTAAAGTTGCAAGAGACTCCAACCGAAGGAAAGGTGGAAGGCTCTTAACAGATTTGCAATCTCCCATATTCCATAAACTAAGTTTTTCGAGGACTCCAACGGATGCGTGGACCTCAACCAATCTTATACAGCCTTCAAGTATCAACGTCTCAAGATTTGGAACCTCACTGAAATCTGGGGTGTTCATCAAGTATTGGGAATAACTCATATCAATGACTTTAGCATCCTCCACTGCTGAAATAAGATGAAATACAATATCGCATACTGGTTAGTACAAGATAGCTTCATATATATATATATATATATATATATAGTCTTTTAAGCCCGCTACATATATATATATAGTCTTTTAAGCCCGCTACATATATATATATATATAGCCCGCTACAGTGTAATCAAATAGCTTCTCTGAAAGCGTCCGTTTAATTTAATTTTCTTTTTCCGTCTCTCTTAATTATAAGATCACTGAGCTAGTATTTTATTTGCACAATAATATGCAAATCACTGAGCTGCATGCTTTTAAGTTTTAACTATCCTAAACGAGAAAGGGGGACTCCGTATTCAGGATGAAAATAACGTAAAAATGGTAATCAATTGTCTTGACTGGTTCACAACTTCTCTCTCTCTGTTTTTTTTATGAAACTGGGTTACAACTTGGAGAAACTCCAACAACTTCTATATAATCTCAAATTCATAACCCCATAACTAATTTCAAAGAAAGATGCATGTGGAATATATTTATTATAGCCTTGTACGTAGTTTGATATCAATTATATATATAACCAGACATGCATGTATATAAATTTACTCTTACTTTATTCCCCTTCCATAGTACTCTGATGGAGCTTGACTGCAGTCTAAGTTCAACAAGCTTATCGGACTGGAAGTCTGACGGCAAAGAATGTAATGGACAGAACTGCCACTCGAGAAGTTGCAACTCATTAGAGAGACATTTAACGTCTCCAAAAAGGTGAACATTTTTTATTTTGAGCAATCTTAGCTTGGACATCTTCGAGAAAGGATCAACATTGAAGCGAACATTCTCTTGTTGTGGTGAATCAAGTAATATAGCTTCCGTTGCAGTCGTACCCTAATAGAGTTGACGAAAGATATATCAAATTAACGAAGATCAAAACAAACATATATATATATATATATATATATATATATATATACACAGTGCGGATCAGGAGCGGAGGTCCGTTCCTAAGCTTAGGAACGGATTTCATCATTTTGACCCACTTCCCGATCGAATTTCCTCAAACTTCCTTCTAGACATATCTATATCATTTTGTGTAGATCATCTCTGCAAAATTTCAGCCAATTTGGTGATCAGGAAGACCTTCAAACTTATGTTACAAAAAAGATGGACAAACTGGACAGAATTCTGTCCGTCAGTTTTGTAACGCAAGTTTGAAGGTCTTTATGATCACCAAATTGGCTGAAATTTTGTAGAGATGATCTACACAAGATGATATAGATATGTCTAGAAGGAAGTTTGAGAAAATTCGATCGGGAAGTGGGTCAAATGATGAAATCCGTTCCTAAGCTTAGAAACGGACCTCCGCTCCTGATCCGGACTATATATATAGATATGAAAAAGAAAAAGGAAATAGCAAAAATGGGAATGTATAATTAATAGTTTTAACATCGATTTTTTGAATAGTAGTACTAACAGATCTCGTACCTCGTTATGTTTGAGCAAATGAATGATGTCCTTGGGAAGCCATAACCTACTTCCTTTGTACGGCTTTTGTAGAAGAACAATGTCCCAGCCCAGTTCTTGTATCCTATCATGTAACTCCACCTTTCTTCCAAGGAGATTTACTATAGATTTATCCACGAGAACTTCTATATCTATGTCTGGGCTGTAGCCAGACTTACTTTCTAATATTCTTATTACACGATCTTTGTCTTCTCCTTTAAAGAAGCATGCAATGTCCAGAAATATTTCCTTTTCCGTCTCTTCCAAGGCATCAAAACTTATTTTATACACATTAACAATTTTTTTGGTACGATTTCCTGCTTTTAGTCTATCCAATGCACTTGTCCATACTTTTATGTCTTTTCTAAATAGCAACGAACCCAGAAGTTCAATAGCTAATGGAAGCCCATGAGCATATTTCACAACCTTCTTTGATAGCTGGAGAAAATCTTCTTTGACCTTATCTTTCTTGAAGGACTTCCAACTAAAGAGCTGAAGGGCCTCAGCATCATTCAATAACCTAACACTGTATATTCGTTCCTCTGATATCCCACATGTAAGCAGCAATTGTCTATCCCTTGATGTTATTATGACTTTACTCCCCGAGCCAAACCAACCATGACCGCATAGAGCCTTCAATTGTTCCAAGTCATCCACATCATCAAGAATGATAAGAACTCTCTTAGTGCAAAATCTCTGGCTCATTATGTCGATTCCTCTTTTAATACTTTGTATATTCACATTAGATTCCATCAAGATGTCGGAAATAAGTTGCTTCTGTAAATGAACTAGCCCTTCTTTTCCAGATACTTCTCTTACTTTTGGAACAAAGCTGTAAGCCTCAAACTGACCGTATATCCTGTCACAAACTTCTTGGGCAATAGTTGTCTTACCGATGCCCCCCATACCCAAAACGCCTACGGTACATACTCCGTTCATGTTATGCATATCCAAGTAATCAAGGAGTTCGTTTACTCGAGAATCTATGCCAACTAACTCCGTGCAGGGACGACTTGAGATTGTTTGATAAGTTAGTTTGTTGAAAATGTATCGTACAATCTCTTGCACGACTTCTGATTCAGCTCTGCCAAAACAATATATGGCATATAAAATTATCAACAGGAAGTGTCAAGTTAGGAGATTCTGAGTTGAGTTAGAGGAAAGAAAGAATAGCTTTCACCCCTTTAATGCATAAATCATAAAAAATGTCAAAAATATTTAAAAAGAGCAGCTTCACATTTTCCGGTGGAAATGTCAAAACGACCCTATTTTTTCCTCTGTAAATTGTTCTTGACAGAAAAATTATTGACAACTTTACGATTAAAAATGAGTCAAGATGTGTCTACTGTAATTAAAATAGTGAAAACTTCACCTCATGGCTTACAAAATCACCTAAAGATAAGCTACATCAATGTCACATAGCTGGCGGCTTGTGCTATGATGATGACTAGTTTCATAAAATTTCTTTTTTTTGTTACAGTTTCATAAAATTTCAAGACAATACTCTTTATTTCTTTTGATTTTTACTATAATAAGTTAATAACTCATGTGCCAAGTTTCAGATATTAATTGGGAACTCCCAACTCTTTAGTTTTCTGATATACTGAAGAGAGAATGGAACCCTGGGGTTTCGTTGGCATAGTACAGCATAAGCCGCGACGACGACGAGGGTGACCAGCTTCGGCAGGGTTCCCTTTTCGGAAGCTGTGGTTTTTGTATAGGCTGTATCGGCTCGGCGGCAAGGTTTTAAAAATCGCTAGGCGCTAATCGGATGGACAACCCTCAAAAGATTAATCGGGGATTAATCGAATTTGTATTTTTGAATTTATTTTAATTTTTAATAGCATATAATTATATAAATATAATTAAAGTATGTATTAAAATATCTGAAATTAATAAAAATACTAAAAATATATTGAGTTAAAGGATAAAGTTATAGAACAAAATTTTTGAAAAGTAAAAAATATTGTAGAATGACGTAGTGATAAGCCCATAACTAGATGTAGAGCTAAAGTCTAATATGTAGTCCTTAACCAATATGCTATTGTTAAACTATTTTAAGTCTTAGTTGTACGTTTAACCTAACAAGCACAATCATTCACTTTCTCTACGCCTCTAAGAACTCTTAAACAGACATAGACGACGGACTCCACAAAACTGAAACTTCACGCCCTCCTACCACTCAGCAGTCAGGACAAATCATCTGCATCAATCTCATCCTCATTGTTCTCTGCTTCCTCTTCGCTCCTCTCTCTAAGTCTCTATTCTCTTCTTCTACATTGATTACAATCTGACCCAGATTCCAGAATAAATTGAGCTTAGACCCCGATCATACGTATCACTAATTATCAGAGTCAACTCTAAGATCAAGCTTTAGAGTTTTGATCTAACCCAACCCGCCCAGCCAATTAATCGGCCAGAAATTGACCGGCCGCCCAGAAACGTCTTTTTAGATGAAATGTAATCAGAAGGCTGCTGTCGAGCACCTAGACCGATTTTTAGAATCTTGCTGGGCTGTCGTGGTTTTTGATTGTTGTTGGTTTGATTCAAAGGCAACTCGGTTCTTAGAGAGATCTCTGATCGGTGTTGGTGGAGCTCGGAAGATGGCAGAAGAGCAGAACATATATGTCCTTGATAGAGTCTGTGAAGTTGAGGCTGGGTGGACTTGGCTGGTTTCTAGTGTGAGAAGGCGGCTGCTTCGGCAACTCCATATTTCTCACATCGAGCCTTTGATCATGGATTTGAGGTTTTGCTTGGCTACAGCGGCGATAGACTTAGCAATGGTTGATCAGAGTTGTATTATAAAGTGGAAGAATTGCTATGTGGTTTCGAGGGCAACCGTTTCTTGAGGAGGCTTGTTGGGAGGTCAAGCTCGGGCTAATGGTGGTGTGGTCCCGTCACGGTCAACAGCCGGAACTAGCGGTGGCGGTGTGGAGTCTGGATGCCCAACCAGGTGCCCTACAGCAAATGGACGGGTCCTTTGGACCTAGACTCTTTGGGCATGTAAACTTTAGGCTTGAGTTCATGGTTTTAGGGTGGTAAATCTAGTCTTCGAAACTTCAATAAGCCGAATGATTCTGACGGTTACGAAACTTTTAACGTAGTGCCTATTTTATGGTTTACAATATTAAGATGACTTATGTCATATAGGTTGTTTTGCATAGCTCATTTACGTTGTCATTGCGAGTGTGTTATGTTTATATTGCATTCTTACAATTCTTACTACTAGCAATGACTCGTGCAAATATGCACGGTGTTATGTATTCGACTCATTATTTCAATCTTTCTTTACTACCCACGTTTTTCTTTTTATTTTATTTTTCTATTTTTGGTTATTCTTATCAACCCTTGTATATATTACTTCCTATATTTTAGTTGTTTTGTTATCTTTTGTAAGGGTATTTTTAGAAATACAAAAATTTGGTGAAGCTGATGGTACCAATGAGGCGCCGCCTATTCTAACAGTAGAGATTTAGTGGCTTAATTTGTATATTGTATTGGATTAAGGGTATTATTGTAATAACAATTTTAAGGTTATATATGGGTAGCCATGAGGTTTCTCTTTGAAGAGAGTTATTTTTGTTTAGCTATTGTATAACCCTCTTTTGAGGTGTTGTGCTACTTTGTAAACTCTCATTTGATAGTGGATTTCATTCTCCGTGTTGCTCTGTGAACGTAGGTCATTGTTAAACTACGTTAAATCCTTTATGTTCTCTTGTTTATCATTTTTGCTTAACCGCAGTAACTCTTTGTTCATATGTCGTTGTTGGTATTTGGTGGGGTGAGCACAACAACTCGGTGATCAATAATATGACTTTGCAACATTTGTTTTTTATTTTTATAAAAGACGGTACACCATATATTAATTACTGGAAGTAAGAGAACAGACTAAATATGACCCGCTCTCGTGCCTATTTTGGAATTGAAACATGAAAAACTACCTACAAAACTTTAACTATCCTAGACAATATCTACGGTGCTACCAATAATATCTCAAAATGTAACCCAAACTTGTTTGATAACTAATATTTATAAACTACTAAAAGGGTGTGTCTATTGCCGCCCCACAAATCACTTTTCTTACCCTACACATTATTGATTTATTGAAATTACTAAAAGACCCTGATATAAAATTACAGTAAGGGACACTAAGTTGTTACAAATTACAATTTTTTGT
Source organism: Comarum palustre (assembly GCA_951800085.1). Classification (NCBI taxonomy): domain Eukaryota; kingdom Viridiplantae; phylum Streptophyta; class Magnoliopsida; order Rosales; family Rosaceae; genus Comarum; species Comarum palustre. The sequence continues at coordinate 1,272,876 of OX637579.1, read as the reverse complement.
ATTTTCTTTATCTTTTTGTTTTGGATGAAGACGCACTTCATAAACCCTAATCCATTATTATCATATTTGGTCGTTCTATGGAGTCTAAAGACGTTAACATTCAACCTGGAGATGAGGTAAACTATTTTGTATTTTTTTAACTCTTATTTTCTTTGTTGATGCTTCGTCTATATATTTACTCATTATTTCTCTTTGTTGCTCACTTATATTCAAGTTTTTTTATCGGCGCCAAAGCTTTTACCAACTAACGGTCGTTTGAAGAATTCTGAATCTCAGTTTTAGCAAAGTAGAGCCTGCAAATCAATATCACACTAACTAATTGATACCAATTAAACATTCAAAGCCTGTAAATCTGCTATTGAAAAAATATAGTAAATGACTATTTAGTACTAATTATGTGAGACCCCGATAATTTTATTTAATTTTCTGACATACTTAGGGTTTAATTCTGGTTACTTTTCGGTACGTCGTAACTTTGTCTAACATTTTTACGTTAGAACACACGTCGCCACATGCGTGAGAGTATTTATGGAATATTTTCCGACACTCCACGTATTTTTCGTACAGTTTTTACGATTTAATTTGATGCTCGTTTGTATTTAAATGATTTTCCGAAAATGAATTTAGTTTTAACATTATTTAAAAGTTTGGTTAAATCATGACCGTTGATTCGATCCTTGAATCGTGGCCATCGAAAATTCTATAAAAACTTCTCTCTCCCTTATCCTCTTATCTTCTTTCCTTTCTTTCTCTTCCTTTCCTCTTATGTTTCTTCTCCTTCAATCTTCTTTTGGTCGAGACTTTCTCTCTCTCCCACTCTCTCCTTAGAGCAGCACTGAGACAACCCAGGAGCTCCACCACCAGTGCGCATCGAGCCTCACTACCACCACTAGTGGCTTCACAGTGCCCCGACGACCGAGCCCAAACCCCTAGACAAGCCAGAGCCACCGTGAGCGTCGCCCAGCTGAGAAGGATTCGAGGAATGTACATTCGACCTCAAGGTCGAACCAGCCCAGAAGAGGAGCAAGGAAGCTCTTAGGCACCACCAGAAGCTGCCCAGGAGCAAGGAGGAGGAAGGTGGAGGCCAGCAGAGCTCCGTCGGAGGAGGTCTGCCGCAAAAACCAGGAGGAACTTCGAGATATGAAATCTCGATCTTTTCTTGGATTTAAGGTGTTGTTAAGTTGCCTAGAATGTTTAGAAGTTGCAAAAACAGGTCTAGGAGCTCGATTTGGCCGGAAAAACTTTGTTTTCCAACGAGACCATCGATCGAAGACGACACGGTAAAAACAGATTTACCGCGTCAGTTTAACTTTTTACCGTTTTACCGAGAGAGTAAAGTTACCTAATTACCCTGACAGATTTACTTTTACATTTACAGATTTACTTTTACCATTTACTGTTTACTGTTAACTTTTACTATTTGCTAGTTGACTTTTGACTTTTACTATTTCAAAGTTGACTTTTGAATTTTATTGTAGAAAACTTACTATTTCATTTTTATCGTTACGGTTAAATGATTTAAAGGTTTTTGAATTAAAAACGCGACGAAAACGGCGTAAGTACTGAATAGGAAATAATTCTGAATTCTCGATAGTTCGATAATCAGAGTGTCAAATAAATTAGACTCTAATGTCGGAAAGATAAACAGAAAATGTTTATTAAATCGTAAACTGTAGATAGTAAATCCTCGAATTACATTTGTCTGACTATGTCATAATTATCTCCCCCACAGACCCAAGAGCGCATCATCGTCGGCTTCAGGAGGATCGGGAGTTGGAGCGCAGCCATCTATATCGTCGTATCAGGTAGTAGGGGGCACACCCAATGGGTGAGCCGTAACCCTCCCAGGTTGGTGGCTTTTTCTTTGTTTATATATATAAAGGTATAGCTGCATTATTTTACTGTATGACCACACGCTTCTTATAGCATTGGTATGCGTGTGTGTTTGGATCAAAAAGTAGTACCGTTGTCCTGATTTTCGATGCTTGGCCTGAGAGCGATGGGACCTAGTGTTCAGACTACGCTTCCCAAGGTGTCGATGATCGTGAACCTCCGGAGGGGCAATGCCCTGTTTATTTTATTTTTCAACTTACGCTCGTCTCGTACATAGTTGAGCGAGACGTAAGTGCGGTGTGCTGTTATGAGAAATCTGTTGGGCATTAGCTGTAAATGGACGCTCACGCTACTATTCGTTTTCAGATGCATAGGTAGTTAGCTCCGGTTTGTTGTGAAGACAAACCCGAGATTTCGGTTGCGTGGATCTAGAATGTTCTTTCATGTGTGGTTAACATGTTTTACTAGAGCTTTGTGTGCGTGGCTATACGTATATCTACATATATGAGATATATGTTTTCTCATGGGTTTTAAACCCTAATTTGGTTAGGTTTCGGCCCCATTTGGGTTAGCGAGGATGAGTTGTTCACCCCTACATCTTTTAGGTCTTCAGCACCCATCACTAGAGGTGCTGGACTAGGAGCTCGTGGATCGATGTCGGTCATCGTCATTTCTATTTTCAGGGACACCCTTTCTGGTGTGGACTCCACTTTTCGTGATCTCCGTATCTGGCATTTTAAATAATGTGTTGCACACTTTGAACTTTTTTCAAGCTTGTTTATTTCGAGACATTCCTTGTATTATATTTGTCTCGTGCGTTTTCATTCGCTACCTTCCGCTTGTAAAATTATTGTATATTTATCTGCATATTTGTCATTTCATACTTGGCATTCATATTATTGTGTGACGATTATTTTATTCATAACCTTGTAGTTTCGGTCTGGAAGGTAGTTAATACATCAAATGACGTATTGATTATTCACTATTCTGGAATTACGGCGGTTACTGCCGTGTTTCGACGCCAAAAATAGTCTCTTGATGCGACAAATTATCAGACCCTAATGCTCATTCCTATAAACAACTTTTACTAATGTCCATCTCAATTAATCTTAATAAAATTTCTTTTTTACCCAACTCTCTCTCTCTCTCTCAATCAATGTTGGGTGCGCAAAGTAGATTATGTAATTGGATAGGTACTTGGAGCATAGTTTGAATACGGCGACATAAAGTGGAGATGCAAGATGGATTAAAAGGTGGAGTTAAAGTGAATGGAGTATTACGACATCTAATTCTGAGTTATTGAAGAAAGTGAGAAGAATTCCACAATAAGGTTTTAGGTGTCCTTAGCAGTTTCGGCATAAAGGGTTACATTGATTTTAAGTGTTTTATTGGTTACTTCAAAATAAGATGATACGAGGATGGGAGGACATGGTGGAGGACGTGGTAAGATGATACGAGGATGGGAGGACATGGTGGAGGACGTGGGTTGGGAAGTTTCAGACAGTTGGTGTTACTAAATCATTGTGAGTGGACTTTTGTTTTCAAATTTAATGCATGCAAGAGATTTTTATCGTTTTTCTCTAATTTGAATTTATAAATTATCCGATTATTTTTGGTTATTTCTCTTTTATTTGTAAGTAACCGAAAACAAGGTTTTCGGTGGAGTTGTTTATATTTGTGTATACGAGAAGAGTGTGTATAAAATGCTAGCTAGTCATACGTGTATTTCTACCATAATAGTGTAGCCTATATATGCCGTCATTATAGTGTGACGTGAACGTAAGACACGAGCATAGTAGCCCTATATGAATATATTTATAATCTTGTACGTTTATTGTTATATACCTATAAATATATTCCTACAGGGGTAAGGGGGCACATATACACACACGTCTTTCCGCCATGATGTCGAGTTCAGATTCGTCTCCATCATGGTTTGACGTGAGCTTTAGACACAAGCGTAGTAGTCCTGGATGAATTTTTCCAAAACTTCATACAGAGAGTAAAGGACGTGTGTGAATACATACTTTATTATTCTTATTGTTATTTTTATTATTGAGCCTGAGAGGCTGTTTATGCATATTTTCTCTATTTTTTCTCTAGTGTGGCTAGTAAGAGTTTAATAAATTTTACCCTAAAGAATGCAACTTGTCTTGATAAAATATACAAAATGGGAAAAAGCATTAATTTTGTTTAATTTCTTATACCCTTAAATTGTGTTTTTTATCCACTCACACTAATATTTTCAAATGTTTTGCCCGCGGTCCTTCGGTTTCAAATGCCTAGTTGTAGGTTAGTTTTGCTAAGGTCAGGCGTGTATGACGTTGATACATAGCAGATAATGATAACTTCGGCTAATGTTTATATCTTTGATATTCCTTCTCAACTATTAGAAATGCTCTGATCTTATTAAAGTTAACTGTAGAATTAGTTTAGGTTATATTCTAACTTGGGAGTTGATGTGGATTTGGGGAGCACGTTGGTTCCAAGAGATATAAAGTTAGATTTTTATTATAAAAGTGTTGCAGGTTTGGGCTGGAAAGGCTTATCCATTTTCAAGGGAGGTTATGCCGAAATTTCAGTAAAATTTTCCTTGATGGTGGTCCCTGCAGGGTTCATTCTGGATTTTAGGGTAAAATCTAGGGTGAGTTTTGACATCTCATCTCCGACGACCTCAGATATCTGCTCTCCAACCTCTAAATGCTGCCTCTATTGGTTTTCAAAGTTGCTTTACTATGACTCGACATTCTGATTGGTCACAGAATGACTCGGACGGGTTCATGGTGACCTCCGACCACAAAGAGGCTCAGTTGCTGCTGTAAGATTTTGGCAATGTTAACGATTCGTGGAAATAAAATTCCAAAAACGTCTAGGTGGCCTCAGGGTATAACGAGAAAGCCACCGCGGGCCTTCAATGACTCGAAGGAAAATTCTTAATCCATGTATGTTCTTTGTTCTTAATCCATGTATGTTACTATGACTCTTTTCCATATGTAACTACTATATTTTGGCCTATGAGAATTTTGCACATTTTGTGCCTTAGGGTTGTGGAGTTTTTTTGTCTTGGCTTTATGAATGTATAAAAGATGACAATTTGATATCTCAAGTATCACTTAGTTTTTCCATATAGTATTTCTGTTAACTTTGCCGTTAAATATGAACATATGACTTGCACATGTGGTTACTTTAAGAGTTTTTTTCGTCATTCTAGTCATAACTTTCATTTTATTTATTTTTTAACTTCATTTATTTTTTTAATAAATTTTCACTTGACAATTGAATATTTTCATATATTAGAAAGAATAAAAAAAATCATGCACTATACGTGCTTGACCGTCGAAAATAACACATTTAATTAGATTTTTATTGTGTATCTTCTTTAATCTTGATAGGTTTTTCTTATATATATATATATATATATGTATATATATAATTCAAACAATGTATAGTAGATGTTTTTAATTTTATGTCAAATATGTATAATGGATAATTAAGGATAATATTAAATTTTAAAATGAAAGACATAATATATATATATATATATATTAATGTCTTATGTGGAAAGTTATTAGTATATATAAATAACCTTTAAAGTAAACACATGTGCAAGTCACATGTCCATATTTAACAGAAAAGTTGACGGAAGTACCATATGGGAAAACTAAGTGATACTTGAGATATCAAATTGTACTCTTTTATACACGAGGTACCAAATTATCCAAGTAGTCATATCGTACCATAAGAGGAATTTACTAAGCTCAAAAGAGCTAATTTTAGTAACTTTTAGACTTCAATGGATTAGCATCCCCCTTAAAATAAATGTAACTATAGAACTTCACAATTTAGTTGAACTTCGGGGCTTCGCTTCATGCTTCATTTTTTATAGTACGTCATAACTTATGGTAATAACTAGTAAAGCTTAGTAATGTGTTCTCAAAATTAAAAAAGAAAACTAAAGATTTGCTATATCTAAACTCATATAAGAGAAGTTCAAGTTTTGGTGTTAAAGCTTCACCAAACAATTGATATTTCTAATCTACTCTTAATATTGCAAAATGTTGACAACATAAATGCATTAAACAAAGTTACGAACCTAAATATGATTCACGCATTGCATTTTACATATTTACCCAACTAAATATATATTAAATTTTAATTTGCACAATTACCTCACTACATACCTAGTTAATTTTTTTAAAAAAAGCAAATGGTTAGTTGCTAGTTCTAGTAAAAGATAAAGATGTAAAGGAGACGATCTTTCAAAAAAATAGAGAGAAGAGTTCGAAAGTTTACCGATCTTTCAGATGCCATCCAGAGAGATTCGCTACATCAGTAAGAGCAGATCTCCACCTTTTCACCTTGTCTGGATTGTCCTTGCATCGTATTTCATGCTTGGCGAAAGCTTTCTCAAAACTCCCCTTCTGTCTTCGCACCTCAAATGGATCCACATGATAGAAAACTGGGACTACTGTCTGTCCCATCAGTTTCATGCATTCAACGACCTTGGAAACCTCATCCAAACACCAAGATGAATCGGCATAGTTTTCTGAAAGAACGACAATTGCATACCTTGATTCTTCAATTGCCTTCAAGAGTTCCGGAGCGATTTCTTTCCCCTTCTCAAGTTCTTCATTGTCCCTATATGTGTGTATGCCTTTCTGTTTCAGAGTATTGTAAAGAAAATCTGTAAATCTATTGCGGGTGTCTGTGCCTCTGAAACTAAGGAAGACATCGTATACCCATCGAGGGATCGGAGAAGAAGAAGAAGCAATATCTGTTTGGTTGGTCATTGGAAGTTGGTATGTGCTTAATTCGGGTTTGGAATAAGATACGTGACCAACACTTGCATCTCTTATATCCTAAAGCTCATGGAATGGTTGATCGCTACTAAGGGTGAAGAAGAAGCACAACGAGAAAGAGAAAGGGACTGAGGGAAACCTGTCTAAGGAAAATCCTTTCTGACGCATGTTATTCCCTTTCACCTTGTCTATGAAGTTACATAACATCACTGGTTTAAAACAACCCACAAAAGGTCTGATCTAGATAAGCACTTCCTCGCCTGTTCAAAAAAAGAAAGAAAAAAGAAGCACTTCCTCGCAAGTCGACAGTGAACTTTATCAAAGCGCGTAACAACAGTGGAAAAAGCACCTTACACGATTTTGGCTCTAATATTCTGTTCAAGCTACCATCGTGATGACAATGCTTGTTTCAAATTCGGAAGTAAATCACATGTGCCTAGTTTCGGTGGACCAACCCTGTTCCTATCAATAATACGTCGCCACCTCTTTTCACTAACAGCAATTGCACCCCTAGCCAAAAGGCAATTGCTGATTTGTCTATTAAATTGTCCTTCCTGATTTATTATTTATCATAAATCGGCAATTGCCTCTTCTTTATTAATGCATCTGTGAAGGCAATTTGCTTGCTAATTTATTATTCATATTTTTATTTTGAATAATTTATTAGTTAACAAAACTTAACTTATAATTTGATTAATTCATAATGAGATTAAATGTACACCAACCATTACTGTTAAAAGAGATTATTATTTAATTTATTAATTTATTGTAAAATATCTTATAATTTCTGATAAGATTTTCATCCAATCTTTACTTGACACGTGTCAATTCGGATACTGTTATCATCTAGAAATATATATCAGATTTTTGATAAGATTTTCAACCTATCTTTATGTGACACGTGTACTTATCAGAAACTTTTTATCTCAAAGATTGTTGATAAATAACCTTCAGACTTCATTCTCTACTCACACATTTCCTCTCATTCTACCTTCATCTCTTTCCAATTATCAACACTCATCCCATTCTCCTTTTTTTCAATGGATGAATTAAACAGGTGGTTGCTAGAAAGGGATCGTGAAAATATGGAGGAGTTAGAGCGAATTCAAGCTACAAATTCTCAAGCGGTTGCATTGGTGGCACAATATCAACTGGAACAGACACCTAGAGGGCGTGGCTCACGGCCTGGTCGTGCACCAAATGTGGAGAGACACCAAGAAGTCCGAGGTCAATTCCTCCTGCAGGATTATTTTGTTGAACGTCCAGTGTATGATGAAGCATGTTTTCGGACTCGGTACCGAATGCATAAACATGTCTTCCAACGTATAATGGAGGATCTTTGCAACCACGACAGTTTTTGGAGGCAAAAAGCAAATGTCACTGGAAAAATGGGATTGCTTCCGGAACAAAAGATGACAGGTGCCTTGAGAATGCTCGCATACGGTGCAGCTGCTGACCAATGTGATGAAATCACTAGGAAGGGAACTTCTACAGCGCTGCAGTGTCTGAAGAAATTTTGCAGACAGATCGAGATTTTGTACGGTGAGTGGTTCCTTCGTCCTCCTAATCCTGCTGACTTATATAGGCTTCTCAATAGAGGACATCACCGTGGGTTTCCAGGCATGATTGGTAGCATCGATTGCATGCATTGGGAGTGGAAAAACTATCCAACCGGTTGGGCTGGAGCTTACTCGGGCCGGAAGGGAAGACCAACTATAATTCTGAAAGCGGTGGCGTCGTACGACACACATATATGGCACGCCACACATATATGGCACTCTAGCGATCGAGGAATAAATTGTTTTTATGATTTCCATAAATGTACTCATAGTTTGTGTGCTTTATTTGAAATCTTCTTTGATGTTTGTTTATGTTTACGAATAAACTTTGGTGTGGTTTAACATAGTTGTAATTACTATCAATGTTGTTAAGCTCATTTATTATATTATTCAACCGGGTAGATTTTTATTTTATAAAATTAAAGTTACATAGGCAGAATTTAAATTACAGGATTTCCTAAACAAACTTTTATTATCGGAAAATATAACTAATTAAAACCAGGTGTGTAGCAGTCACTGCTACCATCATCAAACAAAGTTTTTGCCATAACACTTCTCTTCCTTGATTTCCACCAACGTTTTTCATCTGGAGACATGTTACTAGTATCTTTACCCATAATCATTACATCTTCTTTCGCCTCTTCAAATTCCAATACCCTCTTTGAGTGAGCGGCAATTTCTTCATTTCTTTGCCTCACTAGCTCAACAGAAGCTTGCGTTGATTCGGCCATGGATTGAATAGAAAGAGCCAAACTTTCAGCAGGATCTTGCACTTTCCTTTCCTATTTGCTTCTTTGGCTCTCTTTTGTCCCATTGGTCTTGGAACAGGGATTTGTGTCTCCATAACGATATCATCTTCCAATTCAATAGGGGACTCGTCCTCAGAGGCAATAGGTGTGCCATATGGTGCTGGTGCTCGATGCGGTGGATCAAGAAAAGTAGGGTGATGCTTAACTTTCTCCCAACATTCCCATTTATCAAATTTCTTGGGATGATTTTTCATGAAGATAGATTGAGCTTGATTCTCCTAAAGAATGAGAATAAGACAATTATAATCTACCATATAGTTCATATATTTTATCTTAAAATAATTCATATATAAGGATAAATTTGACTATAAAACATAAATAACAATAATGTTACAATTATGAATATAAGAGGAAAAAATACCAGATCCATCATGTTGGTGCCACTTGCTATTTTATTACGGGCTTGAATTTGTGCATTGTGCCAATCTTTGAGCAGTTTTTTCAACTGTCGAAATTGAGATTGAAGAGCACTAGCGCTTCGGTTTGTTGGAGGACCACGCCAATTTTCTACATAATCGTCAAACACTTTATCCCACAACTTTGAAAGACTTTGAGATTTTCCGGTGATCGGACACACGGTTACACGAGCCCAAGAATCACACAATTGAATTTTTTCATCTTCTTGCCAATTGCAATTAGATTCTCCCATAGTTGAATAGAAAGGAAGAAATGGAAGCTAAAATTGTTGAAGAAAGAAGAAGAAGAAGAAGAAGAAGAAGAAGAAGAAGAGATGGAAAACTTTCAAAAGTTTTGGTGTAAAAATTAGAGAAAGATGATGAGTATTTATAGAAGTAGGTTTCTGATTTTTACTTTAGAATTAAATTTTGAAGTGAAAACGGAATGGAAAAAAAAATCTTACCGTTGGTTTAATTATAGCCATAGGATTAAATCTGATGGTTCTAGTCAAAGAGCCGTTGTAGCTTTTTACTGTTTAAATTGATCCGTTGGCAGGAGAGCAAGTGGAATGTCAGTGGACCCCAGCGAAATCGGTCGAGCGAAACGATGGCTGAAAATTGGCAATTGATTTGCCTTGTTGATTGCTGTTCATGCGGGCCCCATGAATTGCCTATGAAAATTTCAACCGCTGCATTACAAATTCTGCTGAAAGTGTCTGGGTCCCACTAATTACCCATTGAATCGGTCCACCGCTGCAATTGCTCTAACAGCAACATACCCCCGTTAAAAAATTGTAGTGGAGTGAGCTACCACTCTGAGCCGCTGGAGGGGTTAAGGTTAGAGCTCTTCCCATAGGATTCTTTACTATGCAGATGATCGAACCAGTGACCTCCTTACTACCAGGAGTATCACTGTGACATTCGCCCAACATGATAGACCTAGCCCTGATCACTAGACCAAACCCACATGAGGGTATCAGAGGAGGACTAGATCCTGACTCTTCAGTCGCTACATCTTATTTCTCGTGCAGCAATTCTTCTACTTATTCTGTTATACTTTATTCTCGTACGACAATTCTCTCGTCTGCATGGCAAATCAAAATTTCAAATATTTTTTTGTTGATAATTCTGATCATCCGTCATTGATGATACTGTTAAATCAAGGTAATCGATCAAATCAATCTATTCGGTAAAACTGTTTCTCCGTTCGCATTTCTCTCCCTGAGCATCAATATCAACACGCTTATGTGTCAAAATATTATTCACGGTAGAGGGTTGACACACCAAAAACAGGCACAGGTGATTTGTTTCCTTCAAATTCTAACATTCTGTACGCAGCCACCAGCTTATATATTTAATTATTTAGACACGTCGTGATGCAAATGCTGCTTGTTTCAAATTTACATGCTACAATAATGCTACTAAATTTTAGGTTCGGTCGGCATAAATTCTAGTCAAAAGAGGGATTGATAACTTAAGACCTATCGGTTGTACACTAGGGTTTTGGAAATGGAGCTAGACCTCACATTACCGGAATCAGTAGTTTGACCGACGAAAAAAAAAATTTTGTCGGCTTGTAAGCCAAATTTGTCGGTTAAGATCTTAGCCGACGAGTTGTCGTCGGAAAAGACTCGTCGGCTATGACTTTAGCCGACGAAATAAAAGTGGTCGTCGGCTATAGTTTCACACTTAGTCGACGACATATTTTTCAATTTTTCGTCGGCTAAAGTAAGACTAAAGTCGACGAACTATAAATATTTTGTCGGCCAATTTAAAAAACTATAGTCTATGAAATGTACTATAAATTCTCAGCTAAATATTTAAAAATTAAAATTAAAATTAAAATAATATAGTCGACGAAATATAGTTCATTTCGTCAGCTAAAATACTACTATAGCCGACGAATTAAGCTATATGTCGTCGGCTAAACTTAAAAAATAAAATACTATAGCCGACGAATTATGGTAAATTTTGTCAGCCATAGTACTTTTTATACTAAAAAAACTATAAAATTTCTAAATTACCATCCAAGCAAGCTGCAAATTACTCAAACAATTTCATATAACCAACAACGTACACCTTCAAAAGTAGTCTAAATGTTTTGCATTAAATTATTAATTTATAAATTGTTCATAAACCCATAAAACTAAATAAAATCTATATCATCTAAATCTATATCCACGCCAGGAGGAGGTTGTTGTTGAGGAGGTTGCGACGGTTGAGGTAGGAGAATGGGCGTAGGCATGGGCGGAGGCAGAAGTCCCTGAAGCTGGGCAATTGAAAAATCTTGCAAGTACTGGAACATATGCTGCTGCTGTGCCTGGTTGGTGGCATATACTGCCGCATTATACTCTTGTAAAACGGCTTGATGTTCCCGTAGCATCTGAACTTCCGCCTCTAGCTGAGTCGTTCTGCTGCTGGTTGAGGATGCATTTTTTGAAATCTGGGAGTGGTCTTCAGTACCCCCACTCACTTCTTTCCTAGACCCCGGCAGTAGAAGTTATTTCCTCGCGGTGGGAATGTTGTGCCCATGATCCTCGCCCCAACCCTGAGATCCGAAGTGTCGATCTGGGACATGGCTTCGGACATGTCTTCCTCTTGCGTGTCTAGTCATGTCTCCCTCACTATAGCAGTCATCACCTCGTCACTAGCCTACCTCACCCTCGCCTAATTAGATAGGAAAAAAAATAATTAACATTTTCAAATATATATATATATATATAATATAATTTAAAAAAATTTAAAAAGTAAAACGACTTACAATATCCTCCTAGGCGTCAGGAGATGCCTTCTCGTACGTATAGACGTATCAGTTGACTTCTAGATGTTCCTTGGCCGCCTCATCAATCAACGATGCGAACGGTCTAGAACCGGCATGATGGTTTCTTGTGTTACGTTGCCGGTTCTGAGCGTTCGCCTCGGAAATGGTCTACAAAGGAAAAAATTAGTAAAATATTTTAAAATGTATTAATTAATAACAATATAATAAATTATTATTTTTAATTACCTGTTTATGAGGGTTATTGAATTCAGATATCAAAAGCCAACGCCACTCGTATTCCCTGAACTGAAACTCAAGGGGGGTACCAGAACGTTCGTTCCCATGCGTAGTCCAGTGGGTTCGTAACTCGTTCTTCCACTCCTTGTACCTACAGATACGACAAAAAAATTATAAATATTATTAATTACACATAATTTTATTTTTTTATTAACTTTCCAACGTACCTTCCCCCATGCACAACGTCCACCCAGGTGTTCCTCAGGTGCTGGGGAACGTCAAACCACACCTGCATTAAAACTTTTATTAGTTTAGTTTTTTATAAATCCACAATGTAATACATAATGTTAATTGTGAATTTTTTATACTTACCGACATTGTGTTGTGGACCATGTCCTTAACCTTTTGTGGGACCTCGCCCCAGTCTGACCATAACATAGGGACTTTATCCCTAATGAGCGCTCCCACGCGGCCGCAGTACATCCCCGTCTTCTGGCCTGATACTACGTTCCCATCCCCGTCAGTATCGATGACGATCCTTCCCGAGGTACTCACAGTCTTCTCGAGAGCATTCCTTGTGACGGGACCTCTCTTCTTCCTTGTCGGCTTGGCTCTGACGGTGCCTATCATAAATTGATTATTAATAGATTATTCTTATTATGACATTATAAGAAAAAAAAAATTATTTATATATCATTATCTTAGGGCGTTGGGGCGGACGCGACGGATTCCGACTCTGTCACCGATGATGATACCCTCGCTGAAATTAAATCCGTACCAAAAAGCACGAACAGGTGCGCCGCTGATGGGGTCACCTGCGGGGGCAGTGGATAAATCGGCGCCCCTGAGTCATCGACTGTCGGTAATGCCGATATCAACCGCGGAAGGTAGAGAAGAGGCGACGGCATCTATACCCTAGAAGACCCACCCTCCGAAACAGTAGGGCCCGGAGTCGGTGTCCTGTGTATCTCAGACATACGTGGTGCAGACACCTCCGCCTGAGTCGAAGGCCACAGCTGCCTTGAGGAATGAGGGACGCTCGGCTGCCTCGAGCGAGGGGCGTCCGGCTGCCTGGAGGAATGTGTGGCCCCCGGCTGTCTCTGTGTCGGCTCTAGAAGAGACGCAAGTCAGGCTGTCATTGGGCCCTGAAACGACGCCCAAGGGTTGCTAGACGTTCCCTCAGACGATTCAGACCTTTGGCCCTTTGAACCCTTAGATTTACTAAACAAGCCTTTCATCCTGTTTGTTAAATAATTAGAATTTTTAATTTGTATAATTAATAACAATTACTATTTTAATACAAAAATGTACCAAATTATCAAAAATTAACAACATTACCACAAATATATTAAATATACCAATTAATATTTTAATATACCAAATTTATTAAATATACCAAATTATAAAAAATTAACAACATTATCACAAATATATTAAATATACCAAATTTATTAAATATACCAAATTAATAACAATTAATATTTTTATACTCAAATATACAGAATTATAAAAAAATAACAACATTATCACAAATATATTAAATATACCAATTAATATTTTAATATACCAAATTTATTAAATATAACAAATTGTAAAAAATTAACAAAATTATCACAAATATATTAAATATAACAATTAATATTTTAATATACCAAATTTATTAAATATACCAAATTAATAACAATTAATATTTTTATACTCAAATATACCAAATTATAAAAAAAATTAACAACATTATCACAAATATATTAAATATACAATTAATATTTTAATATACCAAATTTATTAAATATACCAAATTATAAAAATTTAACAACATTTATTAAATATATTAAATATACCAATTAATATTTTAATATACCAAATTTATTAAATATACCAAATTAATAACAATTAATATTTTTATACTCAAATATACCAAATTATAAAAAATTAACAACATTATCACAAATATATTAAATATACCAATTAATATTTAAATATACCAAATTTATTAAATATAACAAATTAAAAAAAATTAACAAAATTTATTAAATATTCACATTTTCAATAACAAATATACCAAATTAACCAAAATTTAAATTCAATATATACATCAATAAATTCATACAATTCAATATATACATCAATAATTGAAAATAATTATATAATTCAATATATACATCGAATCGCATACCTTAAATATTTAGGAGAATACAGTGGTTGTGGGAGGCGGAGGAGCGGAGTGGAGGCCGAGATAAGTTAAAAAATGGAGTGGAGGCCGAGAGGAGAGGGAGAAGATGGAGTGGAGGCCGAGAGGAGAGAGGAGAAAATGTTAGGGTTTGTCGCTGAGTTTACATATATAGAAAGAATTATAACCGACTAGATAAAAAATTCGTCTGCTAAAACTATATATTTCGTCGGCTATAGTACCATTTTAGCTGACGAAATAAAAAAAATTAGTCGGCTAGTTACAATACTATAGCCGACGAATTTACTAATATTTCGTCGGCTATAGTACTTATGTCCAATTTATATGTTAAATATTGTGAAACGAAAATCCGACCGTCAGATATCATCATTATATTGAAACATGTGTGTGGGTAAATTTTCAGCTTGATCCGACAAAGTTAAGGACTCGATCCGGACGGTCAATCCCGTGAGTCAAACCCCTAAATGCAAAGAAACGGTAATTTGACCGTCTAAATTACGTATTCTGTCTGGACCTTCAACTACAAATAGTTTCAAATCGAGGAGACGCAACTAGTGGTATAAAAATTACAAGAAAAATAACCATCGAAGATAGAGCTACCTCTAGGGAGAAAGAATGAAAAAATGCATTGACCGCAACTATTGGCACCGAACCTTATCAGAATTACGTGATTTTTCAACCGTAGACATATTTCATCGTTCATATCATATCTTATTTCACGACTTTTTTTCGTTTGAAATTTCTACGTATAGTTTGTTTTTGAAACGGAACATTTACTTAACACTTGGTAAATTAGTTATACAACATTAATAGGCATGTTTTGATTGTGATGATCAATCTTGTGAAACGAAAATCCGACCGTCAGATATCATCATTATGTTGAAACATATGTTTAGGTAAATTTTCAGCTTGATCCGACAAAGTTAAGGACCGATCCGGACGGTCAATCCCGTGAGTCAAACCCCTAAACGCAAAGAAACGGTAATTTGACCGTCTAAATAACGTATTCTGTCCGGACCTTCCACTAAAAATAATTTCAAATCAATGAGACGCAACCAGTGGTATAAATTATTATTTTATTTATTTAACTTTAGCCGACGAATACCCTAATTTTTCATCGGCTATAGTATAGGGTTTAGGGTTTATAGCATATGATGTATTTCGTCGGCTAAAAATGAAAAATACATAAAAAACAGGTTGTTTAATGTAACCATACCAATTTCCTGTTCATATATCACCAAAATTAAACTAAATTATGAATTCAACAGCTTGTAGCATATAAAGCACACAACAATTTGTATTACAAATTCAAACTAAGAAGGCTTGTAATTGAAATCATCCGATGAGTCTTCTTTGGTGTCAGAATTAATTTATGGCAATCTTTGCATTTCTTCATTACAAGAGTCATCGTCTGTTTCTTGATTTGGATCCACATCAATAAGTCTTGCGTCTAAATCACGAATTCGAACCGAACAACCCGCTTTAAAATTATTAAGGCGAATTATAGAGGAGTCAGGAATACCTATTGTGGGCTCTTGATACACAATATCTTCTTCCTCGTCTTCGGCCTCTCTAAGTGTAGCCGCCCGGTAAATGTTTCAAGGATGCACAAGGTTGACGACTTTCCACGCGTCACCCTTAACAAGGTCATCAAGATAAAACACTTGTTTTACCGATGTTGCAAAAACGAACGGGTGATCTTCGTAACAACTTATAGTAGTGTTCACTGATAAAATCCCGTACTAATCAATCTTCATGCTCTGCGGGCTTCTAGTATCAAACAATCTACACTTGAAGAGGTGCACTGTCATGCCTTGCCCATAAACGAGTTTCACCACTAAATCGAGAGAACCGTAATAATCAACTTCATTCCTCCCACCATGTACCATCACCCCAGAATTTTCTGTTTTCCGTTTTTTTGTCTCTCTGTTCACATATAAATTGCACGTCATTCACCTTCCACATCAGATAAACTCTTGACATTATCGGCTTCATCGCTAGGAGTCTTAGTTCGTGCGACCATCGAATTGAATATGGTTCATCTGCAACCAAATATTTAATGTATTGTAAATATGAATAATTATGCAATGAATGAGTCATGAACAAAAATAAAGAATTACATACCCAGCCGCCAAAATAGTTCGCGAACTCCTTGTTGTGGTAGTCGAGATCACCTTGAATGTTTGGACAATATAAATGGATATCTTTCCAGTATTCAACTTCTGGACGGTTAATCAATACCCACCAATGGGCTATGACTAGCTCATGTGGTTGCAACTTGTAGGAGTCTAGTAAAATTCCATAAACTTCAACATCATTAAAGACTATGGAAAGGTTGAACTTCGGTACATCTACCGGTATGGTTTGTGGAGTTTTCTCCAACGCTCGTAAATACAACTTCATATAGGTGACGCACTCGTGCGCAATATATGCTTCAGCTATCCATACTTCAGGCGCGGATTTGTTAGCCACATAAGCTTTGTAGTCTCCAAGTTGTCTATATATAAATTAATTTATTGTAATATGTTATGATTATATATTGAACATGTACAATAAAAAAATTAGGTGTAAAAAACATATCTTTCCATGGGATACATCCAAGTATAGTGTACTGGACCGGTAAGCAACAATTGCTCGGGAAGATGGATCATTAGGTGCGGCATGATGTCAAAAAAAATTGAAGGAAATATCCTCTCAAATTTACACATGATATAAATAATGTCCTGTTGCATTTCCCGAATGTCAGATTTTGTCACTTCCCTTGTGCATAACTTCTGGAAGAATCTTGACAACGCTACTAACGGCTTCATCACCTGACGGGGAAGGAACGGTCGAATGAAAATAAAGAAGAGACGTTGTAGCAGAATATGACAGTCATGACTCTTTAACCCATACATTTTATTGTCCCGAATGTTTACACACCGGGCTATATTTCCTGTGTAGCCTGAAGGATACTTCACAGAACTCATCAACCTGAAAATTACGTTCTTCTGGTCAGGTTTCACAGTGTAAGGAGCTTGAGGCATTTTTTTCTTCCCTTCTTTCAACCACAAATGTCTTCGTATCTCTATTTTTTTAAGATCAATGCGTGCCTTCGGACCGTCTTTCGTCTTTCTCTCGAAGTTCAGCTTTATTCCCACCACACTGTCACACACATTCTTTTCTATGTGCATCACATCTAGGTAGTGTCTAATCAACAACTTACTCCAGTATGGGAGTTCCTAGAATATGCTCTTATGTGTCCAAAATTTATACATGTCGGGTCTGTCAGATATTGCCGCCACAATATTGGGATGATTGCTGAGCTGCCTAAAATCATACTCATTAAGCACTGCTAAAATTTCTTCCACCGTCCATTTTCTAGGAGGCACACCATTTTCTACAGTGTCATCAAATGCCTTGTCATCGAACCGTCATTCGTGATCATACGGAAGGAGAGTACGGTGACCTAATCTGCATATCTTGTTGTAATGACTACTTCTCCTCTCATCGCTAAGGCACTATGGGCAAGCCTGGTACCAACAACCATGGCATGCATTTGGAACATCTCGTGCATGTACCTGTCATAAGTGGGATGACCAACGTCCCAAAAAAACTTAAGCACTTCAATCAAGGGTCTCAAATACACATTGAGACACTTCCCTAGATAACTAGGTCCCGAAATCAACAAACTCAACATATTGTATTCCTTCTTCATACACATTCATAGAGGAAGGTTGTATGGTACCAAAATCACCGGTCATACACTATATTGAAGATTTATGTTGCCAAAAGGATTGAACCCGTCGGATGAGAGCCCGAGCCTCACATTTCAGTCCTCTGACACAAAATGAGCAAACTCACGGTCTATATGCTTCCAAGCCTCCCCGTCAGCAGGGTGTATATGGGTATCTTCACCATGCAATTCCCTATCAGTGTGCCATCTCATAGCTTTGGCCGTGTGTGATGACATGTACAACCGTTCCAGCCTATCCCTCAACGGGAAATACCGAAGTACCTTCACATGTTTCCTATTGCCTGCAGGAGTCAGCTTATCCCTGTCACTCTGACATACTGGACATGCGTCAAGGTCACTAAGGTCATTCTCTTCTGGATCTTTACCCCAGAATAGAACACAATCATATCTGCATGCATGGATCTTGATGTAGGAAAGCCCAAGATCTTTTAGGATACATCAGACCTTATGATGAGTGGTAGGAAAACGATGACCGTGGGGCAGCATCGAACCAGTGTACTGTAGATAGTCATCAACAGCCTTCACAGTCGATTTTGTCTCAACTTTAATCTTCATAACGTCCATCACACTTTCAAGAACCGTCTTCTGACAACCAGGGTACACATGGGTCTGTTGGAAAGCAAGTAGTTTGTTGTACCTGTCAATACCAGCAATGTTGACAACTCTAGGGAAGGGCTGCACCGGCTCAGGCATATACGGTCCTTCAGAGCATACACCGCTCTCATAAGGAAACATCAATGGTCTCAAATACACATCGAGACACTTCCCTAGATAACCGGGTCCCAGAATCAACAAACTCAACATATTGTATTCCTTCTTCATGCACATCCATGGAGGAAGGTTGTATGGTACCAAAATCACCGGTCATACACTATATTGAAGATTCATGTTGCCAAAAGGATTGAACCAGTTGGATGAGAGCCCGAGCCTCACATTTCAGTCCTCTGACTCAAAATGAGCAAACTCACGGTCTATATGCTTCCAAGCCTCCCCGTCAGCAGGGTGTATAAGGGTATTTTCGCCATGCAATTCCCTATCAGCGTGCCATCTCATAGCTTTGGCCGTGTGTGATGACATGTACAACCGTTCCAGCCTATCCCTCAATGGGAAATACCGAAGTACCTTCACATGTTTCCTATTGTCTGCAGGAGTCAGCTTATCCCTGTCACTCTGACATACTGGACATGCGTCAAGGTCACCAAGGTCATTCTCTTCTAGATCTTTACCCCAGAATAGAACACAATCATATTTGCATGCATGGATCTTGATGTAGGAAAGCCCAAGATCTTTCAGGATACATCAGAAATTATGATGAGTGGTAGGAAAACGATGACTGTGGGGCAGCATCGAACTAGTGTATTGTAGATAGTCATCAACAGCCTTCACAGTCGATTTTGTCTCAACTTTAATCTTCATAACGTCCATCACACTTTCAATAACTATCTTCTGACAACCGGTGTACAACAAACTCATTACTCTTATGATCATACGGACCCCCTGATGATGTTTCACCGTGATATATCCAACACGTGTACTTCTCCCAAAACTCATTACTCTTAAGGTGCTGCCAAACCTTGTCAATTGCAAATCGATGCATATCGCTGCGACACTGACATTTAGTGCACGGACAATAGAAAATTGTATTCTCTTTAGCATTATCCATCACATATTTAATAAAACTAATAACTCCTTTACCATATCTTTTGTCCCATTTTGTAAGCGAAATCCAACTCTTATTCATATTCTGAGAAGATAACATAATATATATGTATAAACTCTAATTAATTAATTAAATTTACAAATCATTTAGTATTCTATCTAAGTTAACGTACAATTAATTAATAACAAATTAATAATTAACATATATATATATATATGCATGCATATATATATATACTAATTACTAATTATATAACAATATTATATATATATATATATATCAATTAACATCAATCATAATCAAAATATTACTTAATTCATACTATATACATGCATGAACACAATATTATAATCAAATTAATATATATATATCTACTACTATTTAATATATATATATATATATAACAACTTCATATATATTATCAAATTAAAATCGATCAACTCATCATTCACACTCAAAATCCAATAATTAAACTCAAATTAAACTCAAAATCAATATATATAACTCAAATAAAACTCTTAAATCAACCCAAAAACAAGATATATACACATATACGTACCTATATATAGCGTCACAAACTAATTTTAGACAGATTTCGACGACACCCAACAATTTCGCCAACACTCAAACTTTTTCTCCCGTTTTTTTTCACATGAGCTGCTGTCTCGATCTGGAAATATAAGGATTTTTAGCCGACGAAATTATATATTTTGTCGGCTAAACTTTAAAAATTGCGTCGGCTATAGTTTATAGACTATAGCCGACGAAAAAATTATTTCGTCGGCTAAAAATCCACTTTAGCCGACGAAAAATAAACTTAGCCGACGATTTTTTGTTTCGTTGACCTATTATTTTTTTTCGTCGGATATAATTGTTATTCTGGTAGTGTCACTACCTCTAGCTGCACTTGTTCTTATGGTTCCTTGTCCTCCATTTGGAATCAGTCCGGTGTTTCGATACAATGATGGTACAGATGGCGTGAGGTACTGTGGATGTTAGCAATGCCCTATTTTTGGAGGTGGTTTTCGAATCTAGGGTCGGAGTGATCTCATTATATATGGTTGCCTATGTGCCTATTAATTCCTTGATGGTTCCTCAAGAAACATGGTAATTATGGTGAAGTAATTGGTACGAGTTTTTGGACTAATGAAATTTTGTGTATTTGTGATGTGAGGAGGAGAGTTTATGGATTTTGAAGGTACGTTGTCAAGGTTCTTATTTGGAGCCTGCAGCTTAGAGAGCATGTCTACTTGAAATTCATGAATCCACTCTGTCACCGAGTCGGCACACTACTGCTGCAACATTTGCATGCAGACAAGGTCCGTCAGGTGGTTTCATACGAGATGTAAGTCCATAAGTTATAAGTGCAGAAATTTCAAACTCCAAGAAACTAGCTAGCAAAAAATGATGAGATATAGGCTGAATTTTAGCACCAACGGATCAACAGAAGTTTCGTTGACGTCCAACGTGTAAAGTTGTGGGGTTGTTCTTATGTAGTGGATCTATCTTCCGCTACGGTTGGTTTGCCTATAAGCATGGTCTTGGTCATCCATCTCTGATCACTGGTAATACTCCTCGACGGTCTAGGATCGCGTCTTAGTGGTCCATTGCATGTGGCTAGAGGAATGACCTTGATGATCTTGTGCATCTGACTTCCTTCAATGAGATTGGGCTCTTGATCGTGGACATCAACTCTCTTGTTGAGCAGTGGTGATCGATCATGTGGCCTTCGACATCTTTCACTAGATGGTGAGTTCTTTGCACTCGATGGTGAGCTTCATTCACTCGATAGTGAGCTTTCTGCACTCCTTTGGTTGATGGACTTTCTTCTTCATGAGAGGAGGCTTCCTTCATTGGATGATGAGCCTTCACGCTCCTTTGTTGGGTGACGCTCTTGACTGGATGATGAGCCCTCACACTCCTTTGTTAGGTGAAACTAATATTCTCTTCTTAGACTTCGTCCACACGGCTTGGGCTCACTCCATTAGGTGATAGACTACCTACACTTAAGAGTGGTGTCTTTCCTCCTTTGTTGGATGAAGCCCATGCTCTCCTCTTGAACTTCCTCCACTGAACGTTGAGCTTTCTCCACTTGATGATGAGCTTACACCATAGTGATGATCTGCAAAAGTGAGAGAAGAAAAGTCAACGGAAGACCAGCCTAAGGCCGGCCAAACACTCTCAGACGCCCAAATCAGTAGAGTGTTTGAGCAATGAATAAAGATTTGAGAAGTGTATGATGTTTTGGCATTGTGCTGAAACATCGTTGACATGCCAAAGCAGAATAAAAAAAAAGAAAAAGAGATTATGCACTTTGGTATCATTTTGGGAGAGAAGAGAAGAAGTAGAAGTCGTCCTTCAGTCTTGGGAATGCTTGGTATTTATAGGAGAAGAGTTTGCTTATGTGGAAAGGAAGAACATGACTATTCACCAAACCCCTTACACTCTGACCCCTGACACGTGAATACATGGGTCTGACATAGTTGGTGACTGACATCACCTTTTGGTCATGCATTTAGACTGTAGCCATCGTCAGTGAGCAACACGTGTCTTAGTGGGTGAGATCTGACCTTGGACTATTGTTCACATGTCCATAACTGATGTTGGAGCTTGACACGTGAAAGAGTTGATGAGAGTAGATCAGCTGATTATTGCATGTTTACATGTGTCATAAGGGTACAGACCTTAGTCTTAGAGGTTGTGACCATGACAACTAAGAGTCGAGGCTTAAAGCCTTGAAGGTCGAACTCTTGGTCTTAGAGGTCAAAGTATCGACGTTGAAGGTTGAGGCTCTAGACTTGTGTTAGACTAACTAAGGTTAAGTCACGATATGCTTTAGTCTTGCCATGTCAGATGATTAGTCTTGCCATGTCAGTGGTCATTACTTGATGATTGTCGAAGACATTTGGTGATTGTCCAAGGTTGAAGATTTGGAATACTAAGTTAGACACCTTAAAGGTTTAAGTACGTTGAAATGTCAGAGTCCTACGTGGCTCTTTGACATTTCAACGCGTCCTACGTGGAATGGGTTGAAAAATCAAAATTCGTTGTCGAACCAAATTATGACATCAACAGGAAGAAACTAATAATTCATGGAATTATAAAGAGAGAAGGTTTTACAAACACTATAAAATATAAAACGATTGAGCTTCTCACTACTCAAATTTGGCAATATATGATTCAGACTCAAATTTATCTTAGTATATGATTCATGTATTTTTCATTATTGTATAGAGCTCGCTGCTAATAAAGAAGTCATGTTTGTGTGAGGTCTATGAATGTAGCTTGCCACTTATTTCCCTATATAACATTCGTGGTACACTATTCATAAGCCGAAGGAGCTGCTGCGCCTGTTTTTAAGCCGAGGAGCCTCGGCTCTGCCTTCGGGAGCCGGCTCTGCTCACAGGCTCATTTTATCACTTATCACAGCTTCATCTTTCTTTCGGGTTTCCAAAACCCAATCCCCATTCTCTCCATCTCCCTCACAGCCTCCATCCATGGACTCCTCCAAGCTCATCTCCGCTTCACACCCATCAGGTTCTTCTTCTTCTTCCGACTCTGAAATTGATGTTAATTTAGCCCCAAGACGCACTGCTTTGAAATTTGATAATGACGAAACTAATTCCGGGCCCGAGACGGAGGAGGGCTTCGGTCCGGATAGGGCGTTTGTGAGGGGAGAACAAACCCTAGGCGGCGCTGACAAGTTGGTTAGTTCTTCCGAGTTTTTTCTGAGGCCGATTGCCAAGGTCTCGGTGGATAGTGATGACGGCGAGGAAGAGGAGGAAGCCGGTGAGGTGGGGGAGAGTTCTGTGGTGGAGAAGGGTTTGAGTTTCGCTGAGGTGGTGGCCAAAGAGAACGGTGTTGGTGGTGAATTGGAGGAGTCCAAAGAGAGTTTAGGCTCTGGTGGTGGAGGTGACTCGGCTGTGGAAGCTGTCCAGGTTGAGTTGTCACACACCGGAGCGGCTGTGGAGAGACAGGAGCCTCGGCTCTGTTCTCCGAAGCCATTCACAGAGCCGAAGCAAAAAAAACCCACCATACCTCAGCCAACCCACCATACCCCACCATACCTTATCTGCGCTCTCATATAATAAGAGAGAAATCTCCGTCGCCGTACCAATATCTCCGAAAGTGTCCGTCGCCATACCCAAAATCTTAGTCTTCACCATACCCATCTACTACCGTATTCATTCGTTCCTCACCATATCTCTGTAGTATTCACCCTCATCCGAAAATTGTGAGAAATCTCAGTTACGGTTGCAGTGATACCTTCATCTGCACATTCACCTTCAAGTTCAAGAAGCAATTAATTGCCAAAAGGGAAGACGAAGAGGGCCACTTCATTGCCATTTCTTTTCGGAATAATTCGTTTTGTTCTTCGGGTGAGTTCAGCCTTTCTCTACGACTCTGCCTTTCAATTTTTTCATTTTCTTTATCGGGTCCGACATGCATGACTCTCCGGGATCTCAAATTTCATGCTTTGTTTACAGTTTCGAACTGGGTCGAAAACAAAGCGATTACTTGGGTTTTTGCTTCATTATTGATTGATTAGTTGAAACTCGGTGGTCTATGCAGAACCCAGATTTCAGTCCCAGTTTGGATTAATAGGTTCATGCAACCAGAATAGTCTTCATAGTATTTGCTCGAGGGAGGAGTTGTCATTCTTTAAAAAACAAGCCGAAAGTTTAATTTCACAACAAGCACTCATATTTTGGATTTGGATTCGCTACATAATCAATCTATCTGAAAACAAACTTAGTTTTCCTCAACTGCTTCTCTTAATCTTGGATCGTTTCTTTCTCCATCTCGGTAAGTCTTCAATTGGTCTGATTGTCTTCGTTTTTTTTTCGCTCTATGGGTTTTCACTTTCGTGTTTATTTGCTGGGTTTTTAGTCGCAGGTTTGGTTTTGGTTGGGTTTGGACGTTGACTCTGCTCTTCCTTTCAGTCCCAGTAGAGACCCGTCCAGAGCATAGGACCGGTTCGTCTTCTTTGATCGCAAATCACCACTTCGTCCAGAGCATAATTCGTTCTTGCAGCTTTTTGGTATCTTTAGCCTCTGGAAACTGAGCTAACCCACGAAGGTGAATGGCTTCCTCATCTCACTCTTTTGGTTGATACCCAGATCGTTTTTTGCATTTGATTGCTTAAGGTTTGAGTCTTTGATGCTTTTTGAGACATTTTGGTGTGTTGAATTGGTGGTGTGAATTGGGTTCTTGAGTTTGGTAGAGATTGTGTTTGTATTGATGTGGGTTTGGGCATTAGTGATGGACAGTAGGTTCATTTTGATCATTTGTGAGGTGGTATAGTTCATCGTGTGAT
Organism: Comarum palustre; assembly: GCA_951800085.1. NCBI lineage: Eukaryota > Viridiplantae > Streptophyta > Magnoliopsida > Rosales > Rosaceae > Comarum > Comarum palustre. Next base: position 1,247,579 of record OX637579.1, on the reverse strand, counting down.
TTGAGCTTCTGGGTTTTGGTTGGTATTGATTGAGGAGTTGGTTGATGTTGTTTTGTGTAAATCTCTGGTTTTTTATGTCGTCTATATCTTTTCCAGTTGGCTGCAGTTTCTTCGGAAAATTAGTTGTCTTTTACTTTCAGTTTCATGTATTGGGGCTACGGCTCCTCGAGGTTGCCATTTTTGGTTTCAATCTATGTTTTTTAATATTGGTGATACTATAGCGGATAGATTAATTATGGAGGTAAACATAGAATTGTTATCTATATGAGCTTCCATAATGGACCATTTACTTAATTTACATATCAGACTGTTTGTGTTGGGTGTGTGTGAGTTAATCAGTTGTATATTCTGTTTTGATTTTTTGTTATGATCAAGATAGCTGATATGTGTTTGTTTAGCATTGTGGACTTTAACTCTATTGGGTTGCTAGGAAAGTAAGGATTATAAGACCTGATATATGTTGATTCGATTCGATTGTTGAAATCGAATAAGAGCTGATATTTGAAATCGAATCAAATTGTGGATGTATGTTGATCAAAATTGCTGATATGCGTTTGTTTAGCATTGTGGACTTTAACTCTATTCGATTTCAAAGGTCTATTTTTCTGGGTGTTTTGTTGTTGAAATTTCTGATTGTAAGAACCAGTTCGCTTCTGTTGTTGATTTTGGGGTTGAGTTACCTGAAGCCCTTTCATATTGACAAAGATACTACTTGATTAACCAACCAACTTTTAAAAAAAAAACAAACATCTATCTTCAGTGCATGAGTCTTGATTTCAATTGTGTATTTTTGCTTTTTCTCTGATATCTGCTCATTTTATTCAGTTGGGTTTTGTCATATATGATTTGGGTTTCCAGAGGGCATAATTCTTCTATAGATACTCACAATGGAGACCACGTTATAAAACACATTGGTCGATTCTTTACAAAACTCTACTGATAAGTACTGCAAAGTATAACTCTCTATTCTAAGGCTCTAACTCTCATGATCAACCTTTATTGATCTTCATAGATCATAGATCGATGTAATGAATCCTAAAAACAGTGTAGCGTCAGGTATCTGGAACCGTGATAGATCTATGTAATTTGTTTGATTAATATCAAGGTTGCCACTTTCTGAAGCTATGGGGTTTTATTTGTTGTTTAATCTCTCTAATTGATAGTTTCTGATGAATTTCATCTTTTCATTCATGGGTGTACCTTCTATTCTATCTTAACAATCACTTCAGAAATGTATGTTCTCAAAGCAAATTAGCTTTAGGTGCTTTGCAATATAACTGAGCTGGAGCCTGAAGGTATTATCATTTATACATCTTGCTATTCACCACAATCCACAATCATAACTATTGCTGTTTTTGTATGTTGCCTAAACTCCTTGAAACGTTTGATACTGTTGGTCTGTGATCATCAATCTGGTCCTTAAAAATTCCATGGAATCAGTTCTTCCATACATAAATAGGAGATCATCTCCTTCTTGAGTTTTCTCTTTCTTATATCATTATGATTATAACAATTGGATCAGACCGGTGGACCATTTAGTTTGTTTTGATTTCGAACACTAATATCAATTGGTGTATAATTTCTCGATTTCGCTTCTCATAGGGCATGAGTACTGTTTTTGGAATTTGTGGCCAAAATTGAGCTTGGTTTATGATGTGTGTAATGTTTGTTAATCGGTTTGTTTGGCTTGGTTTTGTTTATACAAGGGGAGGTGTATTGGTTTATATGAGTGTGTTCCTATGTTTGTTTAGTTTAGTTTCTTGGATAAGTTGCTGGATTGATGCATTGAGAATGGACAAGTAACTCTATAATGGCCAGCTGTGACTTACTAAGTTCTGATCATATGTGATAGTACTAATTTCAAGAGAAGTGCATGTTCACATGAAGTAGGGCCTAATGTCATTTGTGAATTGTGGTTCTGTCTCCTCTTATAGTATATTAAAAGTGAATACCAGACAAATGTGTAGTCTATCGCTAATAGTCTTTTGATGTTTTGTATCTTTTTGTTCTTTTAACTAAATTTTTCGGGACAGTTTTGTGTTTTGCAGCTTCAGTTCAGTCCGTATACTACAAGTATTTGTTGGAGATACAAAGCTGTTATCCACAGATAACATAAACATTCTATAAGGTACTACTGTCGTCTCGCTTCATTACATAGCATAGAAGTTTGTTATTGCCTGCATTAAGTTATGTTCATGAACTAATTATATGATTATTGCATTCCTTTTTGAAAAGTGGAATTGAAAGTCAGCAGAGTTTCTCTAAATATTGAGTTTTCATATTTTATGTCGAAATGCATGTAAACAATGTTTCAAGGTTAGTGATTAGTCATATTGGTACTAATTACACGAACAAACTTTACATGAATTGAAATAACTTACGTACACTCATTAGCTTATTTGTGTTCATTCATAATTTATAAAACTTGCATATTGTTGTTGTTCCAAACATAGATACCTCTGTGTTCCTCATAATTGACATTTTGGTTGATAGCTCATTCTAATTCCCAATTTGGTCACAACAATAGTTCTCTAATACATACTGTTTAGAACAGTCACAAGATATGAAAGGAAATAATCTTTTTAAATTTTACATAATCTTTACTAAATGTCGCAGGATTTTTACAATGGCATCTCTTCAACATGAGGGACCAAGTTTATTAACCAAATCTAACAAGAGAGCAAGAACTGGTCAAACGAGTCGGCATTCGATTAGACGTAGATTTTTTAAACATCATACAAATTTTCAACCACAGATACCTGAGTGCAACGGCTCTACTGCCTTGGAATATAATGAAAATAGAGGTATATCTGAATTATGTACTTGCTTTATCGACCTATGCGATATGAAAAACAAGTTATTTGACAAAAATAAGTAATTTCAGTTTCAATTATCTTTTTTCACATTAGATATGATAATGTGTTGTTGCTGCAGGTCAAAAATCATATCAACAAAACCGGCAAGGTTTGTCGTGTTTCGCCGTCTCTTTGCAGTTATAAGCAAAATTTTGTGCTTTCGCTTATATGTCATGCTATATCGTTTCAGGTTCGATCATAAAGTATGAAGATTGTGGTGATAACTCATTCACATGCTCTCATTGTGGTGCATACTTTTGGTTTGGGGAAGCACTTAAAAATACCACTCGAGGAATAAACAATAATCCTATTTACACTACATGTTGTCATAACGGACAAGTACATATTCCTTTAGCTAAACCAACACCTATGTTTCTTGACCAATTATTAGATCCGAGTAATGGTCCAGATAGTTTGATGTTTCTTGAAAATATTCGAGTTTACAATTCAATGTTCGCTTTTACCTCTATGGGTGCAAAAATTGACCGCGATGTAAACAAAGGATCTGGACCTTATGTTTTCAAAATATGTGGTCAAGCTCATCATTTAATGGGTTCTGTGTTGCCTGTTGAAGGTGAGCGGCCAAAATATGCACAATTATATGTTTATGATACTAATAATGAAATTTTAAATCGTATGGCTGTCATTGATCCGACTAATGTGAATCAAAAGAGCAAACCTGATATTGTACAAGGGCTGATAAAAATGTTGAATGAAACTAATGAATTGGTTAAACAGTATCAAACTATCAGAGATCAATTTGAGAATCATACATTACCCTCATTTAACACAACAATACTTGCTCGACAACCAATAGATAGTCAACAATATGGATTACCGACCGGGGACGAGCTAGCTGGTTTGATTGTTGGTGATATTGGAAAATTTAATGCTGATAGAGATTTTGTTATTCAATCAAATGATGGTCGTTTAAATCGAATTTCTAAATTACATCCAAAATTCATGTCGCTGCAATATCCACTGCTTTTTCCATACGGTGAAGATGGGTTCAAACTTGGATTAGAGTTACAACCGGATCCACAAAAACGCAAAAGAAAAAGAACTAGACTGACAATGATCAAATTTGTATGCCACCAACTCCATGATAGACAAAATGATGCATCCACCCTGTTAAAAGGCGGAAGATTATTTCAACAATACTTAGTTGATGCCTATGCAACTGTTGAAGAAAATAAAATTGAATATGCAAGAGCTAACCAAGATAAGGTCAGGTGTGAAAAACGCAAGAACATTTACGATGCTGTTTCTGCTGGTGTTACAATGACGTGTGATGTGGGTAACAAAATAATTTTGCCAAATTCTTTTACTGGAGGCCCTCGGGATTTGATCAACAACTACCAAGATGTAATGGCGATATGTAGACAATATGGTAATCCAGATTTATTTATAACATTCACTTGCAATGTTAATTGGCCTGAAATCAAAAGGTACTTTACAAAAAAATGTGGATACAGGCAAGTGGATAGACCTGATATAGTTTCACGGATTTTTAAAATAAAGTTAGATGATATGCTTGCCTACATTAAATCCGGGGAACCATTTGGCCAAGTTCAAGCAGATGTTTGTACAGTCGAATTCCAAAAACGAGGCCTGCCTCATGCCCATATGTTATTCTGGCTAAAAAAACCATACAAGTGTTATACAGCGGCTGATATTGATTCAATTATCTCAGCCGAATTACCTGATAAACATATTTGTCCAGAACTTTTTTCAATTGTTAGTCAATTTATGATTCATGGTCCATGTGGGAAAATAAAACCTGATGCTCCGTGTATGCAAGATGGGCAATGCACCAAAAGATTTCCAAAATTATACAATACTAAAACTAAATTTGAGGCGATTAAACCACCAATATATAAAAGATGTGACGATGCTACAAAATTTGTGGTTAAAAATAAAATAAATGTTGGTAATAATTATGTTGTTCCATATAATTTTAATCTGTTATTAAGATATAATGCACATATCAATGTTGAGTCGTGTTCTCAATCGATGCTAATTAAATATTTATTCAAATACATAAATAAAGGACCTGACAGAGCTCGCGTGTCAATACATGAAAACGTTGATGATGAAATTAAGAATTATTTGAATTGTCGTTATTTAACACCTCATGAATCAATATGGAGGTTGTTTGAGTTTTCAATTCACTCTAGACACCCTGCAGTTCAGTTATTACAGATACATTTGCCCACTGAACAAAATGTTGTCTTTAAAGAATCTGACCCTCTTGAATCAGTGTTACAAAATCCTATTACAGAGATTACTATGTTCACTAGATGGTTGGAGAAAATAGAGAATGTGAAGAGGCAAAACAGTTAACATATGCTGAATTTCCCACAAAATTTGTTTGGAACGAAAATAGTAAATGTTGGACACGTAGATGTCGGTATGAGACTATTGGCCGGCTTATGCATGTACCACCAATTGCAGGTGAATTATACTACATGAGAATGTTATTAAATATTCAGAAAGGATGTTGTACCTATAGCGAAATCAGAAAAGTGAATGGCATTACATATGATTCTTACCAAGAGGCATGTCGAGCGTTAGGCCTGTTAGAAGATGATCAAGAATGGAACGATGCCTTAACAGACTGTTCCTTTACTGCAACCTGTTATCAGATGCGTCGATTGTTCACTATAATAATTCTATTTTGTAACGTTTCTAATCCGCAAGCTCTGCTTGATGCACATTGGGTAAACATGTCTGATGATATTTTATACAAAATTCGATCAGAATTTAATATGCCCAATTTAATTATACATGAACAAGAATTAAAAAATAATCTTTTATTCAAGCTTGAAAAATTATTCAAAATGACATCAACCACATTATCAGACCATCAACTTCCAATGCCAGATGCAGATAAAGTGGTACAACTTAATAATAGACTAATGCGAGAAGAGCTCGACTACGATCGTGACACCCTCAGATTGGAACATTTGAATCTAATAAGTAAATTAAATGTGTCTCAAAGAACCATATATGATACAGTAATAAAAGCAGTTGTTGAGAAAGATTCGAAATGTTTTTTTGTCCATGGATGTGGAGGAACTGGAAAGACTTTTTTATGGCATACAATAATTACAAAATTAAGATCAGAGGGAAAAATTGTTTTAGCTGTCGCTTCATCGGGTATTGCTTTGTTATTACTTCCAAATGGCAGAATAGCACATTCACGATTTAAAATACCACTGCAACCAAATGAATTATCAACTTGCGCAATTAAACCAGATAGCAATCTTGGCAAATTAATTCAACAAACCGAATTATTAATATGGGATGAAGCTCCAATGACCAATAAATATTGTTTTGAAGCACTAAATACAACTCTTCAAGATATTTTGCGAGAACCTGGAAAACCATTTGGAGGTAAACCGATTTTACTTGGTGGAGATTTTAGACAAATTTTACCAGTCGTACCGGAAGGCACAAAAGAAAAAGTCATTGATGTTACATTAAACAGTTCATTCCTCTGGCCTTCATTTCAGGTCCTTCATTTAACGGAAAATATGCGATTATCCAAGCCCGGTTTATCTAACGAGGAAAAAATTGAGATAACAAAATTTGCTGATTGGATTTTACAAATAGGAGAAGGACGTTTGACATCAGTTTATCCCAGTGACGATATAGACGTATCTTGGATTAACATTCTTGTAGAGTTACTTACAAAAACAACTAGAAATCCTATAGAATCAATATTCTTGGCCACCTATCCGAATTTTCATGAGAATTCTAATAATGCTGACTATTTACGAGAGCGTGCTATTGTTACACCTCGAAACATAATTGCTCAAAATATTAATGATTATGTCATAAGTTTATTACCGGGCGATAAAAGAACATATTTTAGTTCAGACACAGCCTCATTTTCTTCTGGAAGTGAAACAAATATTAATCTTCTGTACCCGACTGAATTTTTAAACAAACTTCAATTTGGTGGGATGCCAACACACGAACTAATTTTAAAAGTCGGAATGCCGATCATGTTGTTAAGAAATTTGAATCAGATTGAGGGTTTGTGTAACGGAACGAGACTAATAATTACACAGTTATATGATAGGCTAATTGAGGCACAAATATTAACAGGTAAGAACATGACACATAAAGTTTTTATTCCAAGAATTGTTATGACAACGATTGAAGAAAAATGGTCATTTACATTTAAAAGACGTCAGTTTCCTGTTAAACCATGTTACGCAATGACAATCAACAAAAGCCAAGGGCAGTCTTTGAATCAAGTTGGAATATATTTATCTGAGCCGGTCTTTACACACGGACAACTATACGTTGCATTGTCAAGGGTCACCTCAAAACAAGGCCTTAAAATACTTATTGATAACAATAATTGTGTGGTTAATAATTGTACAAAAAATATAGTCTACAAAGATGTTTTACACAATATATTAAATTGATCACCATTATTGTACCAATTTTCTATTGTCATCTCTGTAACTCGAAAGCATTGTCGCATTTGATCTACACAAATCAATGCTTGAAATGTATCTTAAATATTCATACACATTAAACACTTTGTTTCATATTATTTACCAATACATAATTTTTACTCACATACTTATTGACAAAGTAACAGCAATATGACATTTAAGAAGCAACCCTAGAGTTTTGCGACACCTACTGTCCCAATTTTCAATCCCTTTTTTGCTTTTTACATTTGTCCACTTTGTTTAGTCTGTATTGTTTTCTTTTGTTTAGTGAAAATTTCTAGACAGACTATTGTGTATTAAGCGGTATTGCCATCTTTTATTGTATCTTTAAATATATGACACCTAATCGTACATCTTATGTAATATTTATTCTCATATTAGATGTATTATGTACATCTTATGTATGCACTTATGTATTCTCTATGTTCTTCGTGATCTTATGGATGAGTTTCAAAAGGTATACAATGTTTTCTTCGCGATCATGTGCCAACATTGATATTTGATTTTTTTATTTCCCGCTCATATTAGAAGCTTGGGTGCTTAGCTTATGTTTAATTTCGCTTCGATTAAAAGATAACGTGTTTTGATCGTTCTCATCCTTATCATTATATCAAAATTGTTTTATCAAGTATTGTTATATATGTCAATTAGAACAACTCGCGCTGGCGCGGGCATCCTACCTAGTTTCACACAAAATGCTGCAATATACAAAAGCTAAAAAGTTCCACTATTAATTCAAACAAGATTACATAACCACAATTACATGATTGTATTTAAAAGCAACTCATTCTATTAGCTTCTGCAATTACTTATTAGCATTTAACTAAGCAAATCTTTTCACCCTTTGTTATGTGTAAGTTAACCCTAGTTTCATTATATATCGGTGCCTTCTCAGAAAAGTATGATAAGGTGAATATATACTTGAATGAGTTTTAAGTAAAAACATAGTTTATACATCAAAATTTCAAATGCAATTTGCACAAGATTGAATTTTGATTGTTCATAGCTCTGGGGGTTAGAAGTATCCATGTGATCAAATCCATGAATTCATTATGCACTGTGTTTCTAAATAGTAAATTTACCTTCTAAATTTAAGAAGAAAAAAAATCAAAAGTAGGACTCATGTAATTAATGTTTCAGACTTTCAGTTTATCAAAGAATACAATTAGTAAGACAATGAAGCAGGCAACCAAAGTGATATATGCATGATTTCAGGATTCAAATATATATGTCGTGTGTGTGTATGTATGTATATATATATATATATATATAAAAGCAGGCAACCAAAGTCATATATGCATGATTTCAGGATTCAAATATATGTGTGTGTATATATATAAATATATATAGTTTTTCTTAGGTAAATATGACTTTACCTTAAGTTTGGTAAGGATTTCTTGAATTGGCCAATTTTTAGATCATATTTTCTCATCTTAACCGTTCAGTTTCTAAATATATATGAGTAAATCATCTCTGCAAATTTTTAGCTCATTTGGTGATCGTTACGGCATTTAAAACTGTGATTACAGAGAAGAACACGAATGGTTTTGGTTGAACAGATTCGGTTCGTTCATTGTATTTGTACGTTTTCAAGACCTTAACGATTACTAAATCTAGGGCTGGGCATAAAACCCTAAAAGCAAAAAAAATCGAACCGGCACGGACCGTCGGGCCTATCCGAGTTTTTATTCGGGCCCTTTTTTTAAATCATGTACGGGCCAGGCCTTGGCATGTACAAGCCGGTCCTGAGCCCTGGAATTTATAAACAAAAAAAGCTCGGAAGCTCAATGTCCTATGTGTCATTCTATCATTAGGTATTTGTAGTGCTCCTAAACTGATACCATGCATTCAACCCTAAAATACAAAAGGAAAAGACCCTAAAGTCCTCAACAGCTAACTGACTTAAAGTCCTAAACGTGAAGAGTGAAGACTCGATTCACAATCACCTTCACCTCAGTCACCAATAACTCTCTTCTCTCTAAGCTAGTTTCTCACTTCCTCTTCCTGAGACCTCAATCAGTTCCTCATCAGTCAATCAACCACATAATCCTCAAACAGTCAGACCTGAGTTTCTCAATCGTCGTCAGTGACCAAGTCGTCGGTGACTCGTGCGCCTCAGAACGTCGACACCTCTGACCACTAACCAAGACACCAGAAGTCGTCTCCGCCTCTGGTATGATTTGCGTTTCAGTTTCTCACTTTCTTTTGGTTTCTGTTTCGATTCCAAATTTCCAATTGGTTTATGTTTTGATTCCAATTGGTTTCTATTTTTATTCGAAGTGGTTTGTTTTCGATTCTAATTCGTTTTTGTTTCAATTCCAATTGATTTTTCAATTTCAGTTTCTGATTGTGAATTGTGCTTGTGCTTGTGTTGTTGCAGAGATTGATATCGACATCCTCTTCATTATATGACTGTCATTTATTTAGTTCTGGTTCTGATGCTGGGTGTGACAAAGAAATTGACACAACTATATATACTGACACAACTATATATGAGTGACATGCCAACAAGAATAATTCATAACAGACGCATACAGTTGACTCATAAATCAAAGAAGCACTTAGTAAATCCAAGTAGCTGAAATTTAAGCCTTGAACTTGAATCTCAGAGTTGAAGAAAACTGAAAGGATAGACTCTCAGTTTTCAGCTTTACCTTCTCACACTGCTACTTGAATTGGTGATCTCTTTCTTCCGTTTCCCTTTGTGTCACTCTTATTGAAAATGTGAGACACTTGGCTTTGAAAGTAGAAAAAAAAAATAGCTCTCCTTCATGTGCTAAAGCATAGGTTGTTAAGAAGGAAATAATGAGATTATGACTATTGAGTCGGGAATTGAGAGTTCGTTCAGTCATCTCTGGCTGGAAATTAAAAGGAATCTGTTTTTATTTGTAACTGAAAATGATGCCAAGCTTGCTTCCATATATACTGGGGTACCCTAATTAATTAATAAAACATTGACAAAAAGAAATAGGAAACAATTCATTCATCTTGAATATCTGTGGGCACATTTTCAGCCAAGCTGATTCATATTGCAGACTTTTTTGGAATGTAAGTGTATTGAATGTGTGCAAACGTTTCGTTTCCTACTCACTGCCTTGTGATTTTTGTACTTGCATAAGATTTCCCTCTACATCCAATTCATTGTTTATGAATCGCGTCTCGTTCATATCTTCTAAGTTAGAATAAAGCTGCATTCTCTGTATGATTTGTTGGTTAAATTTGAGCTACTATCTAGAGCACAGTGGTCTCTCGTCATATCTAGATGCATTCATAGATTAATTGCAGTAAAACACTCTCTCTGTGTGTGTATATGTATATATCTGTTGAAATCATGGTTCTAAAAGACCCCGTCTAGGCTCTAGGCTGCAACAAGCCACCTCGCTTTTCTTCAACGCTTTTGTACTAGACTGTGGGCAATTAGGCGGCCGCCTAGCCCGCTTAATCGCCGCCTAGCCACCTAGGGTTCATAGCTCTCCGGCTAATTTTATTTACATTTAGTGGTGGGGCTGTTACATTGTGGGGAGCATGAGAGTATAATAGTAAATGATGTTTTTAGAATTAAAAGTCTATGTGTTTATTGTTGTTGTTGCTCACTTGTACATGAAGTTATACTAAATTTTGGCTATAATCTATTTTATAAATATATCTAACAAGATTTATGTTGAATAATTTATCCATATTTGACTGTTTTTGAATATTGGAGTACATAAAATATATATTTTTAATTAACAAATATGAAGAAAAAAAAAGTAAATCTCCTAATCTCTGTCTCTAGGCTCTGGGTCGCCGCCCGCCTATTGTCTAACGCCTTTTAGACCATTGGTTGAAATAGGTAATATGTGGTGCTGTCATGGCTGTATCATCAATCCACTTTTCATCACTGTGGAGTGAAGTGCAGCTTTCCTTTTCTAGGAACTTATCAAAGTGTTAAATTGAAACAAACTATCTTACAGATACAAGGTTAAGTACTACAGTCAGCGGATCAGTGCAATGAATTGGAGTAATTTGGAGATTAAATTAAAGTTGAAGGGTAAGGAGTAAGGACTCAAGGTGTGCAAGCCTGCAAAGGGAGATTCTGCATTGATTTTGCATGTTTGGATTTGAGCTTTTAGTTTCATTTACATACTTTTGTTAATTTGGTTGGTTATGTGCTTGTAATGGATAAATGATGAACAATATTTGGAATTTTGGTAGAGGAGCAACCTTTTGTAGTTTTTACATCAGGTTTTAGCATTTTTTATCGGTCCCAACACTTTTTACATTTGGTCCAGACTTTTATCGGGCCCAAGGTTTTTTGCATCCGGTCCGGGCTTTTACCAGGCCTTCAATTTTTAATAATAAAACCCGACCCAGACAATTACCACTGGTCTGAGCCTTGAAAAAAATAGGCCGGTCCCGGCCTGAGCCCAGCCTTAACCAAATCAGCTGAAATTTTACATAGATGATCTATACATATAAATCTAGATTATGAACGATTAAGATGAGAAAATTTGATCGAAAGTGAGTCAAATAAAGGACATCCGCAAAGTGAGTCAAATTAAAGACATCCGCAAGATGAGAAAGTCTGATATATATAGTGATCAATCCTTTATTGAAAATTCAGTTCCAATGTAAGCCTGCAAATAATATGGAAATGAGAGTCAAATAATGAAATATCGGAGAAGACTAAAGCAAAGCTTAAACATCAACTGTCTTTAGGACCCAATATGTGAAATAGTTGAGAATGATTTAAGAGGATTAGAGATTTTATTGGAGGTGCACCTCAACTAATCAAATTATTTAGCAGTTAAAATCTTGAACATCGGTGAACGGTGATGGATCTCAACCTAGTAAACTGGCATTTATAAGAGCGTCCACACCTGGGCCTTCAGCCTGACCTGGGCCTTCAGCCACCTCAAAAGATGACCCAGCAAAAAAAGCCAAGTCCACCCATGAAAAAAATGATAACCCAGCCATCATTGGGTAAAGACCAGGCAAAGAAAAATGGAGGCCAGGGTCTTGGTTGCCACGTCAGCCCAGCAGCTGGTCCCCATGCCCAATCCCACGTGAAGAGCAGCGACTTGTTTTTTGGATGACGCTAGGAAGACGCGCGTGCTGAAGACGAACCAATTAGGACACGCGTGTAAGCGCGTTTTTGTCGCTAGCTGAGACACAACAAGCCACGCGTGGTTCTGTTGCTCCCTTCCAAACAAAACGGTCGTCCAATTTAGGCTGTTCATTCACTTAAATAAAGACAAATCCGACGGCTTAGGAAATTGGACCGTTGTAATTCCAACGGTCAAAATTTTTTTTAAATTAAATTAATTAATTTGAAGGTAAAAATAGCTGATAAAAGAAGCAACGGTTAGGAAAAAAATGTATACAACTCCCTATTCATAATTTTATTAATATATAAATCATTATTCATTCTCAAAATACCAATTATAAAATTTAATAAACAGTCGATGTCACGTGATGATACAGAAACAGAAATCGTGAGCGGAAACTGCAGACCAAAATCATTGCTACGTGACAATCCATATCTCACCCATGACCCAGGTCTTCCCAACGAAGACCTAGAGGGTGAACTTGCTCTAAACAAACAACACTCATTATTTTTTTCTTTTTCGTTTTTTTTCTTGTTTGAACAAGACTCATTGGATCTAAACAAAATAATTTCTACAACATAGTTCATCGGTGATTATATCATAGCAATGGATAGCTAATCTGATGTTCGAAGAGGTCCAAACCACTTGGAATGGAAAGATGATTGGTAAGATAGCAAGACCAAAACCAACACTACCAATATTGCAACACCCCACGGCGAGCCACCACTGGCTTGGTTGACCACCTCGTGCTGTGGATGCCGCCACTGGAAGTTAAACCACCCACCAGAGGATATTGAAGAACACGAAATGACCAAAAATATCAAGACGATAGGCAACATCAACAATATCTGGAAGTTAGCAGCGGTGTGTTGCATTTGGGATTTGTACTCGGTGCATTGTGAAAGCCATAGTAACAAAATTACAATGGCAAAGATGGTGAGCAGATGCAAAGGGGGTGCAGAAATGGAGGAGAGGGTCTGGCCAGTCCACCCTTGCTTCCACTCCGGTCCCCTTCTCTTAGGGTAAAACCACTCCATTTTTTCTCTTCACTCTAATCTCCTTGTCATTACAAAATACAAGGTTTCATATATATGAGCTCAGTGATAGTGCTGATGGGTTTGGCTTGCTATTTACAACAGGTTGGCTTTGGCATATATGCTTTGATTGTAGGCTTTACAAAACAAACTTTAGCTTTGAACAAATGCTCTATCATGTGATTGCCAAGCTAAAATATAAAAATGGAGAGGCATGCTAAGAAAGCAGAATCCTATCTTTCACATAGCCATTTTCCAACGCAAATACTTATTTATTTTCCACTTTCCAGTGTTGTCAAAACAGCAGTCAAAAGATAGGAGCCACTTCGTGATCTTTGTTCAATTCTCAGATTCAGATATGGCAAAGACATGATATGGTCAATACAGACCATTGATGGTGGATTTCATATTGAGAGACCCTTGTGAAACGACTTGTATTTCTAGTGTCCACACACGAGAAGGAGAAGTGGCCCTTGGAAAATGAATAGAAGATATTTCCTATCTTTATGGAGAGGGAGGAAAAACTTCAAAAAACATAGATTGGCTCATACATTTGTTACAACATGCTTCAAACTCACAGTAGCTTTGCAATGCCCTTTATTTGATCCTGTAGCCGAAACTGTCATAATCAAGCAGCAACTTTCTTGGATGTTACAGCATTAACAATGGTAGCAAATTCAGGTCCCTGAGTGGAAGAAAATTCAAATGGTGAGTACTTTAAAGATTTAAAATTAATAGTAAAGAGAGGTTATGACCCACATAATAATTTCAGCCTTTTATCTTTGAAATCTCAAGGTGAAAAGTTGAAAGGTACCTTCAAGGAAGCACCACCAACTAGAAATCCATCAATATCTTCCTCCTTTGCAAGCTCAGCAGAATTGCCTCCGTTTACAGATCCTGAAATTCCATCGCAATTGTGTTACAATAATAGTGAGCAACTTGTAAGTGTCGGTTAGAACCAAGACAAAAGTTATTCTAACTAGCTGAGCAGAGTTGGTATTTTTGAACACTTGTTCTACAATTGTTGGGCTAAATGTCTAACACCATTAGAACCCTTAAGGTTGTATATCCACTACTTATTTTTAAGCAACCGTATTGATCGTTGTAAAATGAAGAAAGCTAAAACCTATATATATCTCTGTGTGTGCTCATGTTTTCTATTGCTTAATAACAGAGGTCAAAGTTATGTAAGAAATGGATGACCATTACACAAAAGTGGCAGGAAAGTAGTTACCTCCATATATAATTCTGGTTTTAGATGCCACTTCTGCTGACACATTCTTTTTTAGCCACTCTCGAACTGCTACATGTACTTCCTGAGCTTGTTGTGGACTGGCCACCTTACCAGTTCCAATGGCCCATACAGGCTCGTAAGCAACAACAATATTTTCCCAACTAGGTACAGCATCTGCACATAATATGCTAAACTCAGTATCATAAAACTACAAGTCTGAAACATGACTTGATACTTGGCAGCACAATCCTGGAAGGAGAAAAAGAACAGGCGCGGTGAAGTTACCTGCAAAAGCCTTCAGTTGCTCATAACAGACGTCAAAAGTTTTCCCTGCTTCCCTTTCTTCTAACTTCTCACCAATGCAAGCAATTACTCCTAGACCCTCATTCAAGGCATAGGCAGCTTTCTTTCCTATAAACTGTAGTAAACAAAACTTCAGTCAATTTTGAACACTGACCATATATCAGAATGCACGCCAGTTGTTTTCTATAAGAAGCCTCTATTAAAGAATGTGTAAATAATAAAAAATAAAGAAACATTTGAATCACTCACCTGATCATCTTCACCAATTACATGTCTCCGTTCAGAGTGCCCAAGAATAACCCATTTGCAGCCAATATCCTTCAATTGTTCCACACTACAAAATATAAATGGTAACAATTTGAGTATTATAATAACAGTGTCAGTCTGATAATGCATATTATCAGACATACGTGCCAACTCTAGGCCTATACACACACAGATCTTACTAGAACTTTGAAATTTTAAGGAGACCATTCATGTTTCATGCAGCAAATGACTCAGCCTTTGGAAATTTATGCAAAATCCACAGCAGGAACTGTTTAGTTAAGTTCAACAATATACATCTGTGAGTTATCTGTGTGTGATAGAGCTGCTTCACAGATGGAACTAAGAACTCAGCAAGGTGCCAAGGTTTGAGATAGGCACCTATTGAAAAAATCCCAGCCAAAAGAGCAGGAAAAAAAATCTTTTACAGCAAAGAAAAGAATATGTATGAACAGACTAATATGGATTGTAACCAAGGCAAACTAACCTGATTTCCCCAGTGAAAGCCCCACCTTTTCCCACCCAAGAATTTTGACCGGATATCTCAATACGATCTGTTAGTGTGCTCTTCACCTGATCCAAGTAAAGAAATGGTGGTGCTACAACAACATCTGTGTATTTTACAGGACACGTTAACAGTTAGAAACTGCAAAGCTTTGGTACGAATAGATGATGTATTTATACTGTAGAAGTGACACACTTAGAATAGACTTCTTGCCATCCACTTGAAAGCTAAGACAGTGAACAAACTTCATATATGAAGAGTCTAACTTGGTTAAAATAATAACATACTTGTACATTTTACAAACTTAATTTTTTATTCATTCAATTTTAGTTATATTCCTATCATGATGCATTCAAGTAAGTCTACTGAAAATAAAATCAGGCTTACAACTCACCAACATCAGGTTCCAACTTTGCGCTGTTTAAGTCTAACACTAGCTTGCTGATCGAGTCTTTTGTACCATTCTAAATGAATCATCAAAGACAAAAGAATCAGAACAAATGAAACCACGTAAAAGGATTGAATACAATTTACAAATTCAGCAAAAATGCAAAATCAATATTAAAAATGCTCAAAAGAAAATTGTATGACAACTTGAAACAAAATCAGGGGAACACCATGGTAAAGGTGTGACACAAGGTGGGAACATCCACTACATGTAAACATACACATAATAATTCTGTCTCTCATGTTAACGTGAGTCCTAGTCCTAGTATGATTAGAAAGTATAATCAAACTAGGATTGTGTAAGTCTTTCTGTGTAATTAGTTTCCTTCTAGGATTACAACTATTCTTGTATATATACCTTGTGTTTGGGTATGTTCAATGTATGTGAGAAATTCCTCAAACTCTTGTATTATGTTTGACTTGGCATCAGAGCCAGGTTGATCCTGGTTATCTTGACAATCTGAATCTGTTATTCCTGAAACTGAACTTGTTGTTTCCGTTGCAAATCTGTCCTGACTATTTTGACAATCTGAATCTGTTATTCCTGAAACTGAAGTTGTTGTTTCCGCTGCAAATCTCTCCTGACTATCTTGACAATCTGAACCTGTTATTCCTGAAACTGAACTTGTTGTTTCCGCTGCAAATCTGTCCTGACCTGTCCTAATCTGATTTGTTCGACGTATTGAAAGAAGCTTTCGCGTTCGTCGAATTCTGTCATATTTTGATCTGCCCCTTTGTCATCCAATCCTCTTTGCAATGGAACTCGCAATTTTTGGTGACCAACCTGAAGTTACCCGTGATCAATTGGCAGCTCTTCAAAACGAGAGCTCCGGCTTTGGAGTGAAACTGGATGGCACAAACTACCCACTATGGCGAAGACTAATGAAGATGCATCTTAGAGGTGTGGGCAGGTGGGAGCATGTCGCTGGTACTCTCCACCGACCTGAAGAAGTTGGCAAGGCACAAACTATGTGGGATGCTGCAAATTATAGCACGATGATGCTTCTTCTAAAATCCATGACAAGACCAATTATGTTGTTATTTTCAAGCTATACGTCGCCAAAGACAATCTGAGATGCAGTCGCAACCACATATTATGATGGAACTGATTTTGCAAGAGTTCATGATTTGACATGTCAAGCCTTCACAACCACTCAAGCTGGTAAACCTCTTGCAGAATATTATGCCAGCTTGAAGGCTATCTGGCAAGAGTTGGATGAAAGGGACCCCAACCTTATGGTGTGTGATCTGGATATTGCTACACACAACCAGTCCCGAGACAAGATGCGAGTTCATATCTTCTTGAATGGATTAGACTCAAAATTCGCTACTGCTAAGGGAGAACTACTGCGACAAGCCACACCACCAACCCTGGAACAAGCTTATGCTTATATCCGCAAAGATGAGTCCAACCAGTCTAGTGTAAATGAGTTACCTACCGAGGTCTCCACCCTCACTGTCCAATCTAAATCTCAACACGATTAGAAAACCAAGAACCAAAACAGTGAACTTCGGATTCAGCCTGCTCGTGAACCAGATCTCACTAAGGTGCAGTGCTTTAAGGAATTTAGACACTACAAGACCTCGTGCCTTAAGAAAGCAAATCAAGGAGTCACCTATGATAAGAGCCGTGGAGGCAAAGCTGCAATTCAGTTGGTTCAAGCACCTGATTTCTATGGAGTAGGCGGACAAGACCTCACTACAGAACTTGTCAACTCAGGCGATAATAAGGGGGACACTGTTTCACTTGGATTACATGTACAACGGGGAAGACAGAGTACCATCACCAAATGTTGCCCTGACATTGAGGAGGAGCAGCATGTTTTTTATGAAGATCAATTTGAAGAACTTGACGATGGTGTCATGGTATATAGAAACCCCACCGAAAATGATCCTCAAGTTGTCACCGGTCAAATCCTATATCAGACAGACGATACTCTGAAACCGTAAGAAGTGGTTCAATCTATTGACCCTACTAACGTTGAGGAATCTGTTACCAGTTCTGAAGATATTCGACATGACGAGCAAGTGCCCGACCACGTCGAAAGGAGGAGAATTGAATACTGATCAACTAGTTGAAGATGTACATGCAAGACCAGTCTCTTCCCCTACAGCAACGATCTCTCTTGGCTTGTCATCACCTGCGTGTCTCTTCCTAGTAAAGTGCAGGATGCAATCAAGGAGGAGAAGTGGGTCAAAGCAATGGAGGTCGAGATGGATGCTCTCCAGAAGAATGGTACTTGGGATTTGGTTCCATTACCATCTGAAAAAAAAAAAAACTGTTGGTTGTAGATGGGGCAAGGTTGGTTGCAAAAGGATACACTCAGAAATATGGGGTGGATTATGACGAGACGTTTGCGCCTGTGGCGAAAATCAATACCATTCGAGTCCTCATATCCTTGGCAGTTAATTTGGATTGGTCCTTGCAGCAATTTGATGTGAAGAATGCATTTCTTCATGGGGATTTGAATGAGGAAATTTACATGGATCTTCCTCAAGGATATAATACTTCTACGGGTGAAAATGTAGTGTGCGGGTTAAAAAAATAGTTGTATGGTTTGAAACAATCTCCAAGAGCTTGGTTTGGAAGATTTACGTCGTTCATGAAGAAGATTGGATATAGGCAGAGCAATTCAGATCATACCTTGTTCATAAAACATCAACAGGGTAAGCTTACTGCCTTGATCATTTATGTAGATGACATGGTAGTGACTGGAGATGACAATTGTGAAATTAGAAGATTGCAATATCAATTATCTTCTGAATTCGAGATGAAGGACCTTGGGAAATTAAAGTATTTCTTAAGAATTGAAGTGGCCATGAACAAGGATTGTATCGTGTTGAGTCAAAGAAAATATGTTCTAGATTTGTTAGCAGAAACTGGTATGCTTGATTGTAAACCAGTTGATACACCGATAGAACAGAACCATCGGATTGCAGAATATCTTGATCAAACTCCTACAGACAAATCTCGATATCAGAGGTTAGTTAGAAGGTTAATTTACTTGTCACATACTAGACCTGACCTTGCTTATGCGGTTAGTGTGGTGAGCCAGTATATGCACAATCCAAGTGAAGATCACATGAGTGTTGTGGTAAGAATCTTGAAGTACTTGAAGTCTGCTCCTGGAAAAGGTCTGGTGTTTCGGAAGCATGGAAATTTGAGGACTAGTGGTTACCTGGGCAGGGAATATCACTGACAGGCGTTCTACTTCGGGCTTTTTTTACATTTGTTGGTGGAAATTTAGTTACTTGGAGAAGCAAGAAACAGAATGTGGTGGTCTGTTCTAGTGCAGAAGCTGAGTACAGAGGTATGGCATAAGGAGTCTGTGAGTTGTTGTGGTTGAGAAATTTATTAGAGTTTAGGTTTCAAGCAAGAACAGTCAATGCCTCTTCACTATGATAATACTGCTGCAGTTGAAATTGCACATAATCATGTTCCGCATGATCGGACGAAACATGTAGAGGTTGATAGACACTTCATCAAGGAAAAGTTAGATGCTCGTATTATCTCATTCTCATTTGTTCCTTCGGAAGAGCAGTTAGCTGATGTGCTTACCAAGGCAGTTTCGTCCAAAACATTTAGTGACTCACTTGACAAGTTGGGCATTCAAGACTTGTATGCGCCAACTTGAGGAGGAGTGTTAACGTGAGCCCTAGTCCTAGTATGATTAGAAAGTATAATCAAATTAGGATTGTGTAAGTCTTTCTGTGTAATTAGTTTCCTTCTAGGATTACAACTATTTTTGTATATATACCTTGTGTTTGGGTATGTTCAATGTATGTGAGAAATTCCTCAAACTCTTGTATTCTGTTTAACTTCTCAATGCAATAAATTGACTTTTACTGGCACTCGAAGTTAGAAAACAATGAATTACCTAGTTACCTACACTAGGCACTGAAATATTTCATAAGGTTCCGTTCTCACACTGTGTTTCTTCAAACGACTATTATGGACTATGTTCTCAAAAATCGACTTGTTTACTATTCAACAATAAAACAGCCTGACGAAACTACTTTTTTTAGAATGAAAACGTAAACCTAAAGCATAAGGCGAAAGAGTGAAAAAGTGTGAAGCTAAAGCATAAGGCGAAAGAGTGAAAAACTGAATATTCTGGAAAGGTGCTCTAAAATGAAGAATGAAAAGCCTAAAATATATTGAAATTAAAAGATAAACGTCCAAATAAAATCCTAAGACAACAGGTAATGCAGAGAAAGAGACATTGTAGCCGAAACAATACTTACACATTTCCAGTTTCCACCAACAAAAAACTGCAAATCAGAAACACAGATTCAATCATTTAGAAAATCGAACAATGACCAAAAAGCTATACAAATTCATGGATTGCGAGACTAAAAGATCTCTTATTTGCTTTCTTTTATATCGAAAATTAAATAAAGCCAGATAAGAGTAAATAACGGACCTTTCCAGTCCCGGCCATGGCGACGACGGCTCTGGAGGCCTTGTGGGAGGAGGAGAGGCCGACGTGTTGGAAGAGGGACGATTGAGTTAAGGAGTGAGACTGGTTAAGTTTGGGGCAGGATCGTCGGAGGCCAGAGTAGGACTGGGACAGTGATTTGGGGCCGGAGAGTTGGGAGGCGAGAGATGTGGAGGCCACTGCCATTTCTGCCGGAGAGTCGGAGCGGAGCTTTTTTCGGGTTTGAGAGAAAAAGAGAGTGAGAGAGTCGCAGTGAATTTGTGGTGGGTTTGGATTTTATGGTGTGACCAGATTGGTTGTTAGGATAGGAGGGAGG
This sequence comes from Comarum palustre, assembly GCA_951800085.1. Classification (NCBI taxonomy): domain Eukaryota; kingdom Viridiplantae; phylum Streptophyta; class Magnoliopsida; order Rosales; family Rosaceae; genus Comarum; species Comarum palustre. The sequence goes on along the minus strand of OX637579.1, from coordinate 1,226,623 downwards.
GAGGGAGGGAATGGTGGGTCACGCGGTTATCTGGGAGCGTTTATTGCACGCGAAAACAATGGCTTTTACTGTTTTGCCAACCAGCCTTCTTGTTTTCTCAGGACAAACAAGACAAACGGCCAAGCTGTTAGGTACCCGCCAACGGTTGCTTTGCTGTATTTCTACCCTCGAAATTTTAGAATCTTGGTTTGTTCATAAAAGATGAGATTCAACCTAGCTAATAGGGTCAGTCTAGTGAACAGGATCGAACCTAAGATTTTTAGTGTCTAAGACGAGCCTAAAAAATGATGTCTCCTAATGTGATGTCGCAAAAAAATTTGTCAATCTACTATAAAAATGAAAGAGGCAAACCAATATAAATAAAATCAAAAAAATAAAAAGAATTTATGATTTTTTATGTACTCCTACAAAAAAATAAATAAAATTAAGCTTCTAAATGGGCCTTCATTGTTTGGGTCTGAGGCGGCCGTCTCTTGGGCCTCACCTCAGGTCTCGACCTGCTAGTGAAAGCATGCTATTAATGTTAGGTTGTAAGTGATGGGACGATGTAGTGGATCTTCTAGTAATCTTCTGGCAATAGGAGGTCTTTGTTCGAACACCAACGGTGAAAAACATCTTTCATGAGGAACTCGTCATACTACAATTTCTCTCGGCTCTTGAATAGTAGCTCGCGCAGCCACTTATGTTACTAAAAGGTGATGTTCAGAGACATTGAGAATACAAAGACCACTTATGTTACTAAAAGGTGATTGTCAAAATCATTTGAGAATGATGGATGAGGTTATCGCACTTCATGAGACTAAATGTGGATTCGTGGGGTGAAAGTATTTACTGCCTTGTTGGCTTGTAATCTTTTATAGGTGAATGCAACTAATGCAGGAGGTATTAAGAGTATTTACAGAATGTTTTTCTGATACTCTACGTATTTGTCCAGTTTTATGAACGTAATTTGTCAATTTATTTTCAAATGTGTGATTTATAGAAAATGTTGGGAGGTTTATCACTATATTTAAAGTCAGAAAAGATTGTGACCGTTGAATTCGTTCTATAAATCGTGATCGTTAAAAGGTTTTATAAAAAAAATTTCTCTGTATTAATAGGGGGAGTCATATATATAGAGGGAGACTCAACCCAAAAACATTTGCAAGATTCACCTTGAAGCCCAGAAATTGATAGATTCTCTTGTGAGGTTGAAAATCAAGTAACAGGAGAATCATTCCGGGTAAAGAAAAATTATAGATGACAAACAGGAGATAAATCTTCTTGACCACGAATTTCCTTTTTTTCTTCTGATTTTGTGCCATAACCAATCTCAGCATCATCCTGCATGGAAAGGGATACAAAATTCAGTAAAAATTAAACAACGTGAAGCACTGTAGAAGAAGAAAACCATACAACTGGAGACAGGAAGTTTGGATTTAAGACCATGCATCAGAATCATTGTACTCATCACAAACAACAGAACCATGATATAGCATACGGAAAGGAACTTGTCCTTCCCCATGACAATTTCGCATATTGATTCCATTTGATTTTCTAGGCTGACGAACACCTTGTGCTCTGGTATTACTTTCTTGATACAACCATACGTTTCTTGTGTAACAGAATATAAATCGTGAATATCGTTAGCATGCTTCCCAAACTGGGAACAGACTATCAGACTAATTGAATCGAAACACTATCAGAAAGGGAATCTTCGAAACTGATAGCCAATTCCCAAACTGGGAACAGACTAAAAGAAAGGGGAGAGAACGAATCCGACCAAAAGCAAGGGTACAGACGTCCGCGCACTGCCGACGTAAACAGGGCGTTACGAACAGTGTACGCAAAATAGATATAGGTTAAATACCAGTGTTCGAAAAATCGGCCTAGGCGGTCGCCTAGGCGCTGGCAGGCCGATCCGTTTTTGCAAAAAAATGTGAAAAAATCGGAGTTGGCTTTTCATCAGAAAATCGGACGCCTAGGCGGGCTGGGCGGCGGGTTAGGCGGGTTAAGTCGGGCTGGGCGGGTTTAAGAAAAAAATGATCTGTTTTTTAACTTTTTTGGGTTTAGAATCAGGTCGACAGCGCCCCCAAATTCTATCTCTCGAATTTGCTGGGCGACAGCGGCTCTCTGCGCAAAAACCCACCAGCGCCGCCACCCATCGGCCCAGCCACCTTCGGCGTCGCGTCCCACCAGCCCTGCGAGTCTGCGACGGCGTTTTGACCCACCTGCCTCGCGAGCTTCGGCCTCCACGTGCTCCACCGGCGATTCCTATCGGTAATTCTTCCCATGTACGTTTTAAGGCTAGAAAGTTTGAGTCTTTGCTAGGTATTTACTTGAATTCTTTGATCATCTGATTGATCATAGAGCCATTTATATCAAATATTCCTAAGACAGTATTTACCAATCAGTGTAATTACCAATGGCTGATTCAAATTGGTTTCGTTAATTTTAGAGTATTTTTCGGTTGTGCAATTTTTCACTCGAGAACAACGATATAATCGAACATAATTGTAGAATATTAAACCATCCTATCCTATTCTCAGAAGTTGTGAGTTTGGTTTGTCCTAACTCCTAACTGCTAAGGTATTTGATTCACATAATGCAGATGTCGGGCAAATTACCCATTTAGAGCCTAGAGGATTACTGATTTAATTTCCTCTTTTCATAGAGAGCTGCTCTTTTATTTCCTTGTTTACCTGCCAATTTCCTGGTTTGAACTTTGAAGAATTGAAGTTTCTGTTTGAAGTAACTGACATTACTCAGAGAGGTCACTGAACAAGTTTCTATTTGTTTTCTCTTAGGATCATAACACCCCAGCTATTTACTACCTTTGAAGCTACAAGATTCTCAGAGAGGTAATGCCATTTGCTTTGGTTTTGGTCTTCCATTTTTATTCAACACTGGTAGTCAGTACCAGTAGCTGCTGTAAGTAAACCGGGAGTGCTGTTTGTGATGATTCAGTTTGGCACTCCTGCTTTGGCCACCTGATATGGGGTTTGATTTTTCTGCCATTCAACATTATCTAGTATAAGCAGATTGGTTGCACGACACTTAACTAGACACTATTATTTCCTTAGTTGAAACTCATGTCTTATCTTGCTATCATAGTAATACTTTGTCTATGCTGAAGGAAGAAGAATGACGGCCCCTGTAATATTTCTTTGAAGGAGCTGCCTAACAGCAATTATAGGTAGTGCATTTTCTCCTCTTATTGATTTGGTATTGGAGTTTGGTTATTTTGGTTATGGTTGATTGTCGAATTGGGTTGGCATTTGGTTATTTGTTGTATCGATTATTTGCAAACATTTTTCAGGTCTCTAATGGCTGCAAATGAATCTTCTGGAGCATCTAATTCAATGACATCTTCAGATAATTCATTGAAGCGTAATTCAAGTGATGTGGGGTGGGAGTTTGCGGTATTGGCGGATCCTACTAATCCGGATAAGTTAAAGTGTAAGTTTTGCATGAAAGTGGTTAGTGGTGGAATATATAGAATGAAGCAACACATAGCCAATATCAAGGGAAATGTATCCTCATGTTCAATGTGTACGGAGGAGGCTAAAGCCAAATGCAAAGCGGCAATAGAAGAAGCAAAAAGCAAAAAGTAGTCTTGGAGGGCTTTCAAGAAGAGATAGATGCCTAAGTTTTCAATTGCTATGTTTGTTTTTGTTGTAATATATGCTAGACACTTTTATTTTGTGGTAGTAGTACTTGATTGTCTTTGCATGGGTTTAGACACTTTTATTTTGTGGTAGTAATACTTGATTGTCTTTGCATGTTTGAGTTTATATGTATGTTTTTATGATAAGTTTTCGTTTTAAAGTTGTTTGGAAGCTCTTGTATTATTATTTGATTGTTGATGGATCAATTTTGTTGTTGGTAAATGTCTATTTAAGTATTATATAGAATTAAAATTATATTATAAATATATATATATATTTAAAAAAAAAGGTAAAACCGTCTAGACCCCGCCTAGGCGCTCTGGGCGCTAGAAGGTGGCTGACCGCCCGACTAGCACCTAGCGTTTTTTTGAACACTGTTAAATACCATCAGAGATGGCATTTTTGGACCGCACTCTCAAACATTAATATGGTAGCACAAATGACATAGCTTTGTCCAAAAACGATCACTGACTTGTACTCTGATCCAGGCTCAGGTTCCAATTGCTCCTCAAGTATAATAAATGCTGACCAACCGTGGCACATTACATTTCACATTTCAGAAGAAAATTCTACAGGGGCTGGAAATGAGTAATGGAAAAACCAAGAATAGGTTGGCAGTTAAGGTTGACGTTTCGGTACAAACAAGGATGCACATATAATAAGAAATTGAGCGCTTAGCTGCTTCTGTACCAGTGACTGCACCCAAAATAAGAAAGAAATGAAAAGCGCTACAACTCACAGAACCAAACTTCCATCCATTATAAATTAGAGGAGCTCTTACAAGCATTCTGAAAGTCCTTTCCTTGATAACAATCGATGAGGAAGGGAGATGTGTTACCTACAAGTACATCTAGGCATACAAGGCCTCATAATATTCTTTAGAGTCTAAACAATTAATTACCCTTTCATCGTCAAGTAAAACCAAACTTTCACTGTATGTGTGCACTTGACTGCGAGTGTGCACAGGTAATAAGATTGGAGTTCTATGAAGCTGCTTGGATTCAGGGACAAATAGAGCCAGCTGATAGTTATCGTCATCATCCTCAAGAACTTCCACAAGGAGTTGATTATCCATAGTGAATCCCAAGGGGATACAAGTACCCGAACTTGGAAGAACAATGGTTTGCAACAAGTTGAAAGTTTGTTCTCGTAGAAGCCATACACATATATGTCCTCCATCATCATCTTCACATGAACAGTAATCCACTTCTAGCAAGCATATTGAATCCTTGTATACTTCAACATACAAACCACCATCCACATTGGCAATAGTCTCTGGCACCCTAAAGTGTTCAAAAACTTCACTGCCCGTATCAAATGACAAAATTCTAAATACGGATGCTTCTGCACTAACTTCCTCAGCAAGCCAATACGATACCCCATTTAAAAATGCACATTTAACACAAGGTTTCCAGTCCCAGTCCAACCGCATTACTTCATTCATCTTCCAAGAGTTTGTACTAAAAGTATAAACCTGCACCCCCAAAGCAATCTTCACATCTAGATCACCCTCTTCGACAACATCAAAGCACTGCAGCATTACCACCTTATAGTCCTTAAGCACCGGATGGAACCCAAATGAGAGAACAGTGTCAAAACAGTAATGATCCAAATGATACAATGTCGGTTGTGGAAGAATCCTAAACTTCCTGATCGACGGATTCCATATACATATGGGACTCTGCGTCACCACATCCGAATCTGAGATACAAAGCAACCCATTACTCGAACCATATATCACACAACGTGATGCGGTCGACAAGGAACATTTCAACATCAAGCACTGCTCGAATCTACCTATTGTGGTCCACAAGGGGTGGTCCAACTTAAAGCAATGATCAAATGTTTCACTAGAGTAAACATTGTACTGGCAAAGATCTGGTTCAACTTGTGAAGGGTCAACCGGGTAATTAGCAATGAGATACCTATTGGCATATCTTGTCATGTTCATAGTCAGATGGTTGGTAATAAAACTCGAGCTGCGAATCACATGACGCCAGAACTTGGATACACACCTAAACCGAATGAGGGACTTCACCGGCAGTCTAAGCAGGATTTCAATCAAGATTTCTTCAGAAAAGAAAACAGGGTTACTCTTCCAGCTTTTGTTTCCCATTCTGAAATCAAAATTACTAGTTACTGGTAATGAGCAAAATAGAGGATAAAAATTTCTAACAAAAAGGATATCTCCTCTAATTGTGTGTATTATTAACAAGGATTTATCTTTATAAGCAAAGACTAAATCTTTACCACAATCCATTAAAACCCATCCAAATGTTTACTCTGTGTTCTTGCAATTGATGGAGGTTTTATAAGATTAAAGCAGTAATCAGTTGTCTGAATCAGATACCATATACGATGAAAAATTGAAGGACTTAGATCTGGGATTGTAGATGCAGCAACAAAAGGTGATGAAAGAAAGTAATGATACCTGAGAGTGAGAAGAGCTGATTCTGGGGTGAATTTGAGAATTGAGAGAGAGTTCTTGTTGTGGAGAATTATATTGGTAGAGAAGGGAAGAAACGAGGTCAGACAGGTTCCCAAGTGGAATAATTATCTTCTTGGTTTGAGCAAGAGGCAGACGGTGACAGTGTGAATGTGGCGGGGCCTCGAAACTGTTGCTTTGGTTTTCTTTGGACCATATATTTTGATCCAAACCCAAAGAGAGGGCAGACTTCGGCCTTCACGAGGACTAAGAAAAGGGGGTATCCCCATCTATCAATTTTTGTTGTGTGCCGACTGCGAAGGGCCTACTATCTCCAATGTTATCAAAGGCAATGCTAGAGGGTCGCATGCATGGAGGTGCTATTGTGAAGAGGTCCAAAAGGACCAAAACATTGCACACATGTTTGAGGCAGCTTCGGGTCAGGGTGTGAGCCTCCAATAACGTAGCATTTTTTCTAAAAATGTGGAGAGGGGAACACGGGAGGAGTTGGCACCCACCTTGGGTGTGAACTGGGTGGACAAACATGACAAGTATTTATAAAACTAAATTTCAGTTTCGGTATTCAAATTCTTGTGGCACAGTCAAAGTGATATTGTCACGCTCCGACCCAAGTTTACCTTTCTAAAACTGGGTTAGGACGTGCGGGACCCATCTTAAGAGAGATTTACTCAAAATCCCCTTTGAGAAAGGATAACCCTTATTCCCAAACCAATTTCGTCCGGTCCAAACGAAACCGGGATAGACCTCCCAGCCGGAGGTTATCCGGATTACCGCATTTGGATCTCAAGCCAAACATTTTAGAGGACCTAGGATTCTAATATTATTTGTGATTGCACCTGAATCCAGGTCAGGTTGCCTACGTACCATGTCCGCAGGGATCAAGCCACACGTAGCTCTTATATTAGCTAACATCCTAACTGGGATGAACCCGCTTTACTACTTATCGGTCAATTTAACAATGGTTTGCAAACGCCCAAAGTATACCCGGAGTTTAACTCCTCCGCTGAAGTATTGGCCGACCCACTAACCATCGGGATTAACCCGAACATTCCACCATAAATAAACACAACACTCAAACATAAAAATATAGTGGCATACATGTAAATAATAAAACCTCCATGGATATAAAGGTAAAACTAATCTCAAATGGCACTCTTGTAATTAGCCTAAAATTGTCAGGGGCAGCATGAACATTTTGGCCTTAATGGCAGTTTGTAATTAATGTGAACTACCAAGGGCATTTTAAGAATTTCAGCCATAGTGGCAGCCCCTGTAAATATACAAAACAGCCAGGAGTAGTATGGTCTTTTAAACCTTAGTGGCAGTCTCGTAAATATACAAATCTGTCAGGGGTATTTATAGAATTTCTGTCTAAGTGGCAGTCTGATAAATAACTTAAACTACCAGGGGTATACTAGAAATTTTAACCCTAGTGGCACCCTAGTAAATACCCTAAACTACCAGGGCCAGTTTTGACATTCTATCCCTCGGTAAAACAGTAACAAGGCAGTTTTATCGCAGTAAAAACCAGGATTTTTACCCTCTGTTTCTCCGATCGGCTGGTTCGCCGGAAAACCAGGGTTTTCAGGCCAAACCAGCTTCCATCAACTGCAAATCTACCTTCTAAACAACCAACAATACCACAACACGAGAGAAAGTCGAGCTTTTCTTACCCTAAACCCGTGCGTCTGAAATTCTGACGATTCTCCTCCAGTGGAGCTCCGCTGAGCTCCTCCTCCCTCCTCCACGCTTCTGGGCAACTCCTGGTGCTGCTAGGATGTCCCTAGCCCTCCCTCTCGCCTAGTTCTGCCTCGAGTCAGAGAGAGCAGTTCTCCCTCTCTCTCTCTCCTCTAGTGGACATCACCACGGCAACGCTGGCTTATCTGGTGGTCAGAAAATGATTGGCGAAGCTTGGCGAACGTGGTGATGGTGGCGGTGAGGCAGCACGCCCGCTGGCGAGGCTCACCTGGGCGGTCTCCGCTGAGGAGAGAGAAAGAGAGAGCGAGAGAATGATCGAGGGAGGAGAGAGAGGGATCGAGGTCAACGCCCCTATATATAAACGAAGTCAACGGTCCTGATTTGATCTTAATGAAATCAACGGCCCAGATCAGCCAATAAATAGTTACCGTAAACAGTAAATAGATATTTTGCTATTTACTTTTACCACATGGTAACAACACTTTATCCCGCATAACTTTCGCATACGAACTCCGATTAAAGCGTATGACATACCCACGGGTTCGTATTAACGTCATCTACATCTTTCCCGAAGGAAACCTCCTCAAAGTCATCTTTTACGGTAAAGTAATTAACATTTATTACATCCATAAATTGGATAAATTCATAATAAACAGCTCGTAGCTCTGAAAAATATTTCGGGCATACCGGGGGGCTCGTATTAACATATTCTATCCCTCGGAACATTGATTCTATAAGAATGATATTTGAAGAACATATGTTTAAAAGAAATTGTCAGAAGGAGAATATCACTCCACTAAAGACATCAGTGGTGATGTAAACTTGATGACAAGTGACGGCAAGGAAGTTCTATTTTGATTAGAACTTATATATAAGATTACATATTTGATTGATAAGCCTTAATGCATTATATATATATATATATATATATGATTTGATTTGATTGGAATTATACTCCTAGGTTGGTGCGTGAGAAGATTTATTTTTCTTAAGATATATGGATGTGTATTTATGCTTAATTGATATGTAATATGTACATGGTAAGAAGCCTATTACGGCTTGGTGTGTTGTGAAAGGAAAGGATCCTAATATGATTGATATTATTTGATCTTATTGATATTATGAATCTTGAATTAATGGACACTTGTTTTTTCTATTAAGAAACTAATGAAAACTAGGCTGCGTTGTGGACACATATGCTCAATATATAGACATGGGCAGCCAAAGTTGAAGATACCTTTAGAGCGTATTCTTTATATACTATCTCTACACGCATAGCATTTGAGTGATAGTATTTCCGCTGTTATATTCTGTGAGGTTACAAGTTCAACTGTTCCTTGTTGAGTTGAATTTGTTATATGTGTGAGTGTAATTCTCTCATAATTTGGAGAGAAGATTATTGAAGGCTCAATGTTACTAACGGTTCCTTGAAAAAATAAGAAGAAAGTTGTCTGCCTAGACAGATAAGAATTTGTATTAGAATAGGATTTACAAGTGGTGTAAGACTCTACACAAATTTATCTACTTGAGATCGTTTTCTGAGCTTGTGCCACGCCGTGTTTTTTCCTCTATTTTGAGGTTTTTACACAGCGTCAAAATTTGATGTTTATTCTTTATTTTCTGTTCAGTTCGTCGAGCATTGAAATCACGTTACTGTCATTCTGTTTCCATATACAGGCTGTAGCATTTCGCAAATAGTGCTCTTAATGACGGACACACACACCCACACACGCGCGGGTGCCTCTTGCAAGTTCTCCTGTAATCAATTACAGCAAGATTCCTCAGTCCATGTAATTTGCCTCTTTTATATTCCAAAAGAAGGTTCTTAGATCCCCTGCACTTTAGGTACTGTAGTTTCTCTGCATTCTCTGTCACTGTCGATAAACGGATGTAGTAAGATGTTGATTGTTGAGAGGATTCTTGAATGATCATGTTAAAAATCGAAGAATAGTCTCTAGATGTTGATTTTCTAGTGACATGTATCAAAGGTAACCCAATTCCTCATATAAGGTAAGCTTTACGCATCAGATATGTGAATCTTCACTAATGTGTTCAACTCATTAGGACAACCATTGGTTAGGATACTGAGTGACCTGGGGAGTGAAGATGTATACCAACACAATCTAGCTCCTTTGTTTCTATTGTCCACCGTCCACCCTTACCTTTCCATCTCTAAAATCAGTGTCCTCGTAGCATCAAAGGATCATTCTTTCAATGTCAGCTCTTGCTAACAAGGAGACTTTCTCCCCACCATTGTGTTTCACAGCATAAAGATCAGTTGAAGCTCTTGCAAAACCAGTTGTGACATTTCAATTTCCTTGTACGCACAAACAAACGTAAGAGTTGGCTGAAAACAAAAGAGCATTTTAGCTTGCTCATAATTGTTCTTGCCCTATAGAAGATTGCCTGATATAATTGAATCACAGAAGCTATGCGCCTTTGACAGTGGTTGTAACATGGTATAGGTGTATGTAGTAGTAACCAACAACACCTTAAACTCCAAAACTTGAAAACCAGATATCGGGAAAGTGGAAGCAACGCTTCAGCTATAGCTATGGGATCTTGCTCAACAAGATGATGGAGAAACAGCAGCAGATTACGATGGAGGAACTTGGCCTTGTTGGTCTGCCTGGTATGCACCGGAGGAGCCGGTAGGGTCAGAAGGGAAAGAGGCTGAGCAGACGGCGGCAAGGTTCTTGAGAGCTTCGAGGTGCCCAATTTTGATTACAGTTAAAATTGGCTTCCTTTCTCAAATCTGCACACAATGTCGCTCCTAAATTCAAAAGGCAAGTGAATTTAAAGAGGGGTATTTTGGTCTTTTGCGGGTTAGAGGAGAATTGCTGAAGGGCCTCTTAAAAAAGAAAAGAAAAAAGGTATAGAAATGTTTCCTCTAATGGGTATTTTGGTCTTATGCCGCCTCGAGGAGAAGTTGCTATGTCGCGGCGGTTGGAAATGTCGTGGGCCCAGGGGGTCCACATGTAAAACGGTAAAAATTATTAATCTAATTGGTAATTTAGTCGGCTATAGCACGGCGCCGTATCGTTGATTTTTGTACACCCAATTTCATTTTTATTATTTTCGACGTCATTTCTACAAAGTCCCCCAATAAATACCAAGAATCCTTTTTGAGTTTTTACCAGAAACCCAGTCTTGTTCACTAATCCCAGACCAACCCAACCCTCTCGTTGAAGCTCTAACAATGGCGGCCATGTCGATTAGGGTTTTTCTCCTCGCTCTCCTCCTCATCGCTTCCCCCTTCCTCCAAGGTTCGCTCTCACTCTCAATTCTATTCTTAGATCCAGATCTAATCTTCTTCTTCTATTTACTTCATTCATCGCAATTTCAATTCGTATGTATCGAAAACGATCATTTCAGCTCGTTTTAGTGGTTGCATGTTTGAGTCGACTGTGATTGATCATTGTCAATGAGATCTGACAGCGTTTTGGATTTCTGATTGATCATGCTTTAGGCTTTAGATTTGATACTGTTGCTGATTTGTGCTCGAATTATTGCTATTGCTGCGTTTTTGCTTTGTGGTAGATCAATGATTTTGATGTGAAATTTCGATTCCAAGTGTCGTGTAGTCTTTTTCAGCTACAATAGCTGACAATTCGCTTTCTGAAAGCAACTCAATTGCTTGTTAAAATGACCTTTTCAACCTTAGCTTTTTTGAAAGAGTGCTTTTCCAGGTTTAAATACGGTTGGAAAACGAATGTTTATATTTGCATGGTTGTGAGATAAGAAATTAAGGTCTTTGATCTACAATTTTGTGAGCTTTTGATGATCTGGATTCGGAATATTGTTGGGCGGTGGAGTGCATGATGTGAATTTATGTGTTTGCTTGTTTGATGTGAATTTGAAGCGGCTAATATCGAATTTATGGTTCTTCAATTTTGTAGTCGCCAGGGGTCAGTCTGATTCAGAAGCAGATTCCGTGTCTGAGGTTGTGGAAGAGAATAGTGACCTTGGGATTGTAGGCGATGATGACCAGGATTTTGCGGATACAAGTTATAGTCCAGCACCAGGAATTGAGACAGTCTGTGTTTTCCCCAAAAATAGCGCAAAAAGTGAGAACCAACATTGTACATACATGTTTTCTTTCCTTTTATGGTTTTGAGGTGTTTTATTGACTGATGTTGTCTTTGCAGCTGTGGCAGCAGGGGAACAGACTGAACTACTTGTTGGACTTAGAAATGATGGTAATAAACTTTGGATTTCTTGTGTTTTTACTCTCACTCACTCTCTCTCTCTATATATATAATGTGTATATATAAATATAAATACCTATACATCTGCATGGTATGCAATGATGCTATTTTCAAAATGCTTTTGGCTCTTTTGTGGACGTTCTGTGTTGCACGTGCGCATCCCCTATTTTTGGAATAAGGAAAGAAAAAAAACAGTTTTTATTTATGAATCATTAAATGGCTTGTTATTATTTTTGTTGAGGGTATTTCATCACACCTTTTCTTAGAGTTGCTTATTTTTGTGGATGAAAATAGGGGAGTCAAGCCTGAATGTGATTGCAGTCAAAGCCAGTGTTCATCTTCCATTTGATCACAATCTGCTGGTTCAGAATCTTACTGCATTGGTAATTCTCGATATCTTATATGCATTTATGCATGCTTATATCTATATATAATTGTATAAGTGTATATATATGTATGTGTATATATGAGTTGTTACAAACTTGCATAATCTTGATTCATCAAATATTATATATATATATATATATATATTTTGTTCTTTTCAGGATCTTTTATGACAGAGCGCTCCCTGTTTGAACTTCCGACTTAATTTCCATTTACAATATAATAACTGATCGATCACCGGCTGCAAACTGCTCTCTAGTTGCATGTATCGTAGTCTTACATGTGAAGGACATGTGTATCTACTATCTAGAATATATAACAAATGATAGGTTATCAAAACTCACTTTTTTTTGTCATCTCTGACAGAACTCCATGTAACTAAGAGTTTGTATTTGAATGTCTCATCTTGTTTTTAGAAGATTTCTCTTCAGAATTGACATGGTATAATTCTTTGATGATGGTTTATGACATCATCACCTTCAAGGCATACCCTTTCAAACCCCTATGTTAGGGCTAAGCTGTTCAAAAGTTTGTTACCCTGCATTTGGATTTTAAACAAGTGAGGGGCCATGAATCAAATTGATTGTGTCAGTAGGTTTCATCGCCCAGACCACAATGAAGTGGTGAGAGGGATATTTTGGTCTCTAATTGATGATTCAAGTTTGTCCCATTTCTGATACTGAATTGATTCGTTTGGGAGTGTGAAAATGCAATATATATTGAGTGATTTTGACATGATTTATATAATTTCTGTCTTTCATGAAATTTAAAAACTACTAAAAGCGGGTTTCCTTATATCTTTACTCCTTTAATTTGTCAGAGTTGTCTGTCATTTCCCTTTTTCAAGATGTTATTATGCTTTGTGTTTGATTAAATTGCTTCTGGTTTATTTCAGTTATTCTGTCAGTTGTATTTACAGTTTAGGCTCTCTTATAGGCTTTTAACAATGCATCAGTTCCAGCTTCAGCTCAGGCTACCTTTCCATACCTATTTGCTGTCAGCAAGTACTTGCAGGTATTGTGTGCTTATGGAAACAACATGCATTCGTGTTCTCTGTATCGTTAATTCATCAATCAATGAAGAGAAAACGAGTTTTGACCTGAATCGATTATTTATATTGTGTAGCCTGGAACCTTTGATCTAGTGGGTACTATTGTCTATGAGATAGACAATCATCCATACCAAAGCACATACTACAATGGTACCATTGAGGTTGTTGAGGCTGGTAGTCTTCTCAGCATTGAGTCTGTTTTCCTTATAACCCTTGGATTTGCTCTTCTCATCCTCTTGGGATTGTGGATTCACGGTCAAATCCAGCACCTTTCAAAGGTAACGATAATTCACTATGGGATGGTTATATTGCTAAAGTCTTTTCATAATGCATGCCCAATTTATGAACCTAGACTTATTTTATGATTTACTATTCAATTTGTTGTACTGCGCTTGTCCTCATATCTTTTATGTCCACCTGAGAGGATATGTTGATAAGAAGTGTGTGTACTCAAGAGTTAGAGATCATTAGATTTGGTATATATGGTGACCTCTTACTCTTCTGTGATCTCCTAATGTGTCTCTGCAAGTGCTTACATGATCTTTATCAGTCCAAAGAAATGATTCATCAAAATAATGAGTCTATTTTTCCCTTCTTCGGGTACTATGGAAAGATAGAAATGAAGTGATCTTTTTTCTGTCTGGTTGGATTCCACTGGAGTGCCTTCTGCACCTCCTACTATAAGAGACCCTATCCCAGAAAGACCAAGAGAAAGTCATTTTTGCTTATTCGGCCCTTATTTTGTTCTGGCTGATGAAATATAATAGAATTTTTGTGAATCGATTCAAAATAAAAATTAGAAAAAGTATTAAATATATGGAAATTTATTGATGTAGTGAGTAATAGCTCCTGTTCTTCGCTGTTCAAGAATTATAGACTGGTTTGTTAATAGAGTTGTCATATGGTTGTTTTGTCTATGCCAGAAGACCAAGAGGGCTCCCAAGGTAGAAGTTGGAACCAGGTCTACAGATGCAAACATGGACGAATGGCTTGAGGTATGCTGTTGATATTGAGTACTTGCACTTTGAAAGTTTCAAACTTATTCTCTGTTAACATTCATATCTTCCTTTTCCTTTTCAAACATGTGGTTCTATAATAAAATCTACTGCAATCTTGTTTGACTTTGTTATCCAACGACTGGATAAAACTGTTCCAAGCCTGCATTGAAATAAAAAATTGAATGTCTATCTGTTTTTTGCTCATGTAATTAGCTAGGTTTCTTCTGAACTTCAACGTCAGTTTGATCTGTGTTCAGAATCAATGCAGTTCAGCTAGATTGCATCAATTCTAACTCTTGCACGCTATAAATCCGAATATCTACTCCTGATATGTTCCTTTTTCCCCCCTTCTGATGTTTAGGGAACAGCATATACTCAGACACACAAGTCCAAGAAGAAGTAGATTACAGAATTTTGTGCAGCTTAGCTGCACAAATACATGGACATGCAGACTCTTGTAACTGACGCTAGGCATGTGGAGATATTAAAGAGAGGCCAGAATCTTGAGCTAGTTATCGAAATTAGACCAGATAAAACTTGGGTTTTGTTGTAATTTTGAAGGAAACTTTACATTTTCACTTAGATATGAAGTTGAGAAGGAAAACTGATGCAGATTTTCTGTTAGGAAGGATACAATTTCCTCGAACTTATACAATTTTCGTTGAGTACTGTGTTCTACTTTTGGCTCATTATAGATGATCTAAACCAAATGAAAGGTTATTGGCCAGCCTACTATGTATGTTCAGGTGGCACTCGCAGCTAATTCTGCAACCTTGTCGTGCCCCTTGAAGCTGAAGCACTTTCAGCTACTGCCTGCCATACCAACCAGGTCTCTGACTCTTGAGTATAACTGTTGGCATTCAATGGAGAACAGGGTCTGGATGATATTCTATCTTGTTTCGAATAAGACGAATGAGAAGGTCCCAATTGTGTCAATGCCTCTGTATGGCTTATAAATGCTGCCAGCAGTGTGTTCATGATGTTGCACATATTAGAAAATGTTGATATGTATGCCGGATAGATTGTCCTACCAACTTAATCGGCTACTGCATATCATGATGCCCAGTTGCTCACGCAACACTTTTGAGCAACTCTTGATCTTTGGGTTATGGCAAAATGAACTACTGCATTTCAGTGGCACGTCTTTAACAAAACTACAAACTACTAAAATGTTGAGGCTATGAGTTTGACTCATTCCGTATGAAGTGTTGAGGTTGTGAGTTTGACTCATTCAGTAGCAAAAATAGTTCAACACGGCTCATACCCATGCTTCACCTCAAGAGAAACTAGGTCGTGACGCGAAGCAATGGCGGTGTATTTGTTACCAGAAGTAGATGCAGTTTAGAGAGGGGGGAGTGTTCACACATGAAATACTACCAATTATCGGTATCCAAATTTATTTTGATGTTTATGGGAGAATACGTACATTTCTATTTTGTTCAAGAGGTTTAAGATTCGAAAAGGGCACGTACAAACCTATATAAAGCATCCTCCCAACTGCCCCTCTTACCTGCAGGCTGCAGCTTGATTTACAGGACTTGATCTTAAATGGGAGTCATCCATACATTTCTGACTACTTCTGAGCTGTATGGTCCTCCATGCCTTCTGTAACCTCATCATAGGTATTAATATGACAGAATGCCATATTCCATATGTACAATTTTTAATTTTTGGCCTTCAATCACCAAGTCTCTTCTATCCTATCTGTGCAGATTTCCAAACAGCACCAATACAAAGTCTCTCGATAATTTGTTTGCCAAATGATGTTTTAATGTCTGAGTACAAATAAATAAGTTTTATATGAAATAGGAGTAAATTATACACTGTCATATCCGTTGGTGAATGATACTAAAAAAACGAATTTATTTCGTGATCACTGATCAGTGACTAATTGCTCAAAACTTTCTCTTTGCTCATCTGCTAAACGACTCTACATTTTCAGACCCTCCCACCTTGCATATAGTTGCTGCACTACAAATATGCAATACGATTTGAGTGTGCACATTGAATACACATCATGGACTTTCAATAAAAAGAACATGGTTGGTGTATGAAAATGACTGATCGATATTGCAGTTGAAATTATCGCATGAAATTTATATATATGTGGCTCAATTATGCAAACACCATTCAAATTTCTCACCTCCTCTTAAAATCTTTTTCCCAATTATGAGAAATGTAAACCAAACCCCTTCAAGAGAAATCAACGTGGTCCAGAATTCATACCTGTAAAAACATTAGCCAGATTTATAAGATATCCATCGTTTTATGTCAGAAGAAAAGGTATTAATGGGGAGCTGATTAAGTAGGTTTAGACAGATAATGCATCAAAGCTTTTGCAGTTGGGAACTCATTCAGTACACTGAAAGAGAGATAATGGCGTAGCCGCTATGCATGTTATTTGTCTCTTTCTCTCCCAAAACGTTAGGTCATCTTTCTCCCCAAAACCAAAGGGGAGGAGGGTCCCTAACCTCATGTGATGCCCTTAGTTTTAGTGTCGGTGTGGCCTTAAAACCACTCCCATACGGCCATTATATAACTGGGATGAGTATGTGAGACTCCATATATAACTGATCAGTTCCACCCTTTCTTCATTGGGTTTGGTTTTCCCCAATGAAGATCTCTCATCTGTGTCTCATATTGTCCTTGTTGCTCTTTGGAGCCAGCAGCTTTTGCTATGCTGATGATCATAAGACAGTTGAGGTAGTTGGGTTTGGAGAATGTATCGACTGTGCTGAGAAGAGCATTAAGACCAGTCATGCCTTTTCAGGTATATATACGTACATTTTTCATTTGTTGTTACACATTTGAAGAGTGTCTTCATGTCATACATGTTCTGAACTTTGTTGATCGCTTTTGCAGGTCTTGGTGTGACGATCGACTGCAAGACTGAAAGCGGCAACTTCGAGAGGAGAGGAGCAGGCAGGATCAATGAGGAAGGCAAGTTTTCAGTGTCGATTCCAAAAGAGATTGTGAAAGAGGGAGGACTGAAGGAGGAGTGCTATGCACAGCTCCACAATGCAAAGGAAACACCATGTGGTGCTCATGATGGACTTGCATCCAACAAAGTGGTGTTCATTTCTAAAAACAGTGACGGGAAACAAACCCTTGGTATTGCTGGTACTAAACTGAAATTCTCACCAGCTACATGCCCTTCTGCTTTCTTTTGGCCTCACTATAAACACCCTCTTCCCAAATTGACCAAACCACATCCTTTCTTTAAACACCCACCAATCTTCCCCTTCCCTCCAAAAATATACCCTCCATTCCCACCCAAGATCATTATTCCTCCCTTCTATAAGAAGCCCTTCCCTCCCAAGATCCCTATTTACAAGAAGCCCCTCCCTCCACCAGTCCCAGTCTACAAGAAACCACTCCCTCCTCCGGTACCTGTCTACAAGAAACCAAACCCTCCACCAGTTCCAGTTTACAAAAAGCCCCATCCCCCAAAAGCACCCAAGAAAGTATACCCTCCACCAGTCCCTGTCAAGAAGCCACTCCCACCACCAGTCCCTGTATACAAAAAGCCGCTTCCACCACCGGTTCCGGTGTACACCAAGCCGCTGCCACCGCCGGTTCCAGTGTACACAAAACCAATCCCACCACCTGTCCCAGTGTACACAAAACCGCTCCCACCTCCAATCCCATATTACAAGCCAAAACCACACCCATGGTTTAAGTCAAAACCACACCCGTGGTTCAAGCACCCATTCTTGAAGCCTCTGCCTCCATTCCCCAAGATCCCTCATCATCCTTTCTTTAAGAAACCACCACCATACGCACCACAGAGTACTTCAACCAAGGTTTAATTTGCTTGCCCTAGACCGGCCTTCATTTATTTATTTACATGTAACTAGCTAGCAGGATGATGATGAATATTGCTGTGTGATGATCAAGCCATTTGCATGTGTGGAATAATAAATTATAGTTCCTTCAAGTCATAGAGATAGAAATCGAGGAGCAGTACTATTGTTAGAGACAGGGCCGGTCCGAACCTTTTTGGTGCCCAGGGTGGAAAATGGTTTTGGTGCCCATCGTATCTTATATAGACGTGCAATGATTTTGATGTGCTTCAAACTCGATTATCGGAACGAGCTCGATTATCAGGAACGAGTCGTAGTTCATATACATTGTTTAGATTTCCGGATGAACAGATTTGGTTCATTCATGGATTGAACACATTTTTGATACCTTAATGACAACCAAAATTAAATGAAATTTTGCAGAGATAATCTACTTATATATACATAGATATTGAATGGTTAAAATGAGAAAATATGATAAAAAAGTGGCTCAAATGTGGAAATCTGTACCTTAACTAAGATACCTACGCACGCACCTGAAACGGATTGTGTGTGTGTGTGTGTATATATATATATATATATATATATATATATATATATGAACTTCACTCATGTTTTTCAATGAGTATGGAATGAGTGAGAAAAGCAAAATGGAAGAAACATGGTGGTATGCAGCTGTGTTTGGAAGAGTGAGGAATGAGGTTTCATGTGCTATAACTATATGGGAGTAGAGATCTCGAAGTTAATCATGCATATTGTAGATTTTCAAGAAAAAAATATATGCATATTGCTATTTGCTAAATGCTCTCTACATGTCAAATGATCATTAACTATTTAGCTTTTAATAGTTAGAGTAGCACCACATATAATCATATATTAGAGTCGCATGTATTTGAAAATTTGTGCCCCTCTCTTTATGGTGTCCCGTGCCATCGCCCGCTTCGCCCATAGGCAAGGCCGGCCCTGGTTATAGAGAGAATGTGAGATCGGGATAACTGAGAGAGGGGTACGTACGTACTACAGCTGAAACAAATGTTTCTTGATTCTATTATTTATTGATGAATTTGACTTGTGTTGATTGTGTTTCTTCTACCTATATTGTATACGTACATTTTTAATCTGCAATGTTTATAAATAAAAATTGCAGTCTTTCATATGCATATATATGGGACTCTGCAATTCCCACCAAAAGATCATTTATGGAAGCTATGAATATCTGCGTATATAGGAAACCTTTGTTGTATTGTTCAACATTAGGACTTCATAGCCAACTACCAAGTCTTAATATAGGTAAACCTTGTCAGATTTGGAAACCTTGTTGTATGGTAAAAGATCGTGCTCATATTGTTTACTTTAAGACTTGAAGTACGTAGGAAACCTTGTCCTGAGTGAATAGTACTGCTTCTTTGGTGCTCAATTTCTACCTATATATACGAATCGGATCACCAACTAGAATTCAAAATCGTCTGTAAGCACAAAATATATGGCGTAATAAAGAATGACATTGGCTGCAAAAGACGGGGATCCAGTTATCGGTATAGATCTTGGAACAACTTATTCGTGTGTGGCGTTTGGCAACATGATCACGTAGAGATCATAGCCAACAACCAAGGCAACAGAACCACGCCATCCTATGTTGCTTTCACTGATACAGTCAGTTTGGTTGGCGATGCTGCTAAGAACCAAGTCACGGTCAACCCAAAAAACACCGTCTCCGGTACGTGATCCATCTATTCGATATTTCTCAACTAATCAATATTAAAATAACGGCGATTATGAAAATATCAACTGTCTGAAAAATGTAAATTTTGACGGAAATTTCGGAAAGTATCGATATCAATAAAATTTCGACATAAACTATGCAAACTCACATGAAACATGAATAATTTAGGTTAAACTTTATTATATGTTTATCAGACCAATTACTTACTTTGTATGAAAATATTATTTACATGATACATTAGATCATGTAGTATATAACTTATTATTGAATCAATTTCAAACAAGATAGGCAATTTTGTAATCTTCATACTTTTCTAAGTCTCATATAGAAAGTATTTAATAGAATAAGTCTGATTAGTTATAATTAAACAAGCGATTGGAAAATAATAATAAAAGAATTGACAAAAATTATCAAGGTGTTATATTAAGAAAAGATGAAGAAAGACAGCATACCAGTTGATTAGCGAGATGGCTGTTTTGCTCGTGTTACACGTCAGCAACCAGCGTTCGAGCCATAGAGCACGCAATTGTGCCATTTTTTTGGTTGCAAGTTGGGCTTTTGGGGGGTTTTGGGTCAGAGAGAATTTCAGAGAAATGACCCAAATTCGACAGAATATTGCAAGTTGGGCTTTTGGGGGGTTTTGGGCCAGAGAGAATTTTGGAGAAATGACCCAAATTCGACAGAATATCTGGAACTTCGACGAAATTTGGAAAATATCGTGATATTTTGAATTTATCCAACGAGATTATATAGAAGTGATTATAATATCGCCACCTCACAAAAACGAAAATTTCGCCGAAATTTGACAGAATATCTGCAATTTCGACGAAATCACAAAAATATCGAGATATTTCGAATCTATCCAATAAGATTATATGGGAAGTGATTATAATATCACCACCTCACAAAAATGAAAATTTACCTGATATTTCGACGAAAAATTCGATTTTTAAGACCTTGACTTGAACCCGGCTATCTTTTATATTAATAAATTTTATGTAACTTTAGACTTCGATGACCTCTACATGTAAATTCTATCATCTTCAGCTAGCAGGTAGATTCTAATCGTAACATTCAACTAATTTTTTTACAATCTTTCAGGTGTGAAGAGATTGATGGGTAGGAAATTTAGTGATGCATGTGTTAATTAAGAGCATAATGAAATTATGGCCTTTTAAGGTTTGTGGTGTGGGTGACAAGTCCATGATTGTTATCAACTACAAGAATGAAAAGAAGCAATTTGCATCTGAGGAAATATCTTCAATAATTCTTTGTAAGATGCGTGAAATAGTAGAGACGTACATTGAGACGGTGGTAAAGAATGTAGTCGTAATAGTTCCAGCATACTTCAATAACTTTCAACGACAAATGACAAAAGATGTTGGTGTGATTGCTGGCTTGAATGTGATGCATATTATTAATGGTGCACCGGTTCAATTCTCAACACAAGGATAAGAGGGGGCATAGTGGTGCAAACACCAAGAAGATACTACCCACGACACAAACGATTGTCGCCACTTACAGAGGGTCATAGATGAGATGCAGCAAGATGGGAAGCTACAAAGGAAAGAGTCACGACAACACCAGACACCTGTGGTGGCTAATGTTGAGCTTATACGAATCAACATAATTGACGGTGGGGCACCATTCACAAACATGTCCAACAAAAGTAAGAAGCGATATGCTAGGGAAAATTATTCAAGCAGCGTCAACCACATCTCGTATGATAGAGCGGTGAAGTTGGTAAAGCAAGGGTATGAGCCCATTATAATAATTCATATTATAATTATTATGAATAATAATAATATTATTAAAAATATTATTTACTCATGCAATTCAATTTAAAAAAAATATAAAAAACTCTCTCATTAAAAATAAATTCAATGATAAAATTGAAATAAATTTAATTTAAAAGATATAATGAAAAATTCATTCCGAAAAGATTGACCTCTAAAAAAAATTAAAACATGAGCGGTAAAAAACCCCACGCTCTTCCTTTTAATATATAGAGGAGTGAAACAGAAACGAAAAAAATCAAAATAAACATAAAACCCTCAACCTACTCATCTCTGGGGTTTTCAAGCTCCTCCGTCAATGGCGACCGTCGACGCTTCTCTCTGGTGGGACCCCTTCTCTCTCTTACTCACCAACCTCGAGAACGCTCCTCTCTCCGACGACCTTCCTCCCAATCTGGTAAAACCTAACCCTCTCTTCTCCCCTCTTTTTTATCTTCTACGCATTTGTATCGCCAAACTCTTCAATTCGCTTCCTGCGTGTTGCTTAGGTCAAGAAATTGAAGGCCAATCACGCCTGGTTCGTCGACACAGTCTTCCTCTTCAAGCCGCCCAGCGAGAAATCGAAGGCCGCTTTGGATTCACAGCTCGTCAAAATCGGCTCTCACCAGTTGGATATCAAGCCTGAATTGAAAGATAAGGCTCTCACTATCAGCTCCTTCTTGGTGAGTTCGAGCTTTTGATTTTCGCTACAGTTGTGTATCCAAATTGGATATTTGTGCATTAATTTGTGGAAATTTATTTCTTTTATGCTTTTTGACTGTCTCGATTGTATAGTTGGTTTTCGAGTTGTGATGAAAGTTAGTTTGTTGTTTTGGTTGCAGTGTCTTGATGAGTTGCAATCCTACATTCTCGTGGAGAGGTCTCTTAAGGACAACAATGTAGCTCTTGACTCTGAGGCGCACGAGTATATTCATGCGGTTAGTATCTCACATGCAATGTGTAACTGAATCAAGCATGCTGTAACAGTGGAATGTCCAGTTTTTGCTTCTTGTAAAATATGCTTGTGAATTATGACACTTTTTTTTCCTTCCCCTTTCTCTCTTTTATGCATGCAGGTGTTGATTCAATATTACATTGAGCGGCAGTGCTTGCTGAAGTGTACGAGGAGTATTCTCATGCTTGCTTGTAAGTTAATTATGAGAGCTAACTCCATTATATCATGGATACTTTCTGACGCAGAACTTGCGACAATGTTTGAAATTTGTACTTACAGTGTCTCTAGGAATTGACTCTGGAGAAGGAAGTGCTATTAAGGAGGAAGCACTGAAGTTGATTTCAGATGGATTGGAGAATAAATTAATTTCTGTGCTGCAAGACCTTTTATCTTCCGATCCCCCTGAAGAAATGGTACGTTCCAGCCCTGACACTGTTATATTTGGTTCTTATGTAATTGTATTAACTTTACTCAGTTTAGATTATAAGATCTCTACTGAAACATTTAGGCTATTACCCCATTCACTTGTCTTTAACTCTTTCATAATTTCATTCTTGTGGGTTATCAACTACAGAAAACTGAAAGTTGGTGATGTTGAAATTAAATTGTACCGCTTCCCTTTTAATTAGTTAGCTGGTTCACTGATTTATAAACTCTGTCCTTTTCAATTAAAAGTTTTTTTTTCCTTTTAAAAAACACTATGTCTTATTGCATGCTTGACTATTTTACATATTACATTCATATATATGCTGGCAGTCTAGCACAGAAGAGTTTATGCAGGTTGTGGCTTTCATTAATCAGATACATCAGTCTCTGTTTAGTCTTATGGTTCCTTAATGACAAGCCCATATACGGAAATGTGTATTACCATATGCATACATGCATGCTTTTGTTTGAGGATTAAAGAATTGAATGATTTTTGTCAAAGCCCTGATGTTATCTTGTGTGGATGCTTTATTAGGATGTTGACCTGTTCAGTTTGTGGGCTGAGGAGACACTAATCGAAGACAATTTGGTTTTGGATATTCTTTTCCTTGCTTATTATGAGTCACTTTGTACTTGTAATGGGGAAACGTGGAAAGCATTATGCTTTCTCTATAAGGTATCTTGTTTTCTTTGTCAAACTGAATTTGTTAATAGAGTATATTCTATAATTCCTAATCCTTCCTCAAAACCTTTGTGTTATAGGGAATTTTATCTGGGTCGTCTAACTTTGAAAAGCTAGCAATATCAACTGAAGCACTTCGTTCTTCTTACCAAGCCAAAGTTCAGCTTCTTCTAATTCTAATAGAAACTCTAGACCTGGAAAGTCTTCTCCGAATGGTCCATGATGAAATACCTTTCAGGTGTTTTTGCTACTTTACTTGTTTAATGTTACTAATAGTAGATTATCATGGGTGAAATCAATGATTTACTGATTTTAAATATCTAAATGGCATATAAACACCTCATTTGTTGCCCTACGATAGGTATCATTTCCTGGCTTATGTCACTAAGAATGAAAAACCCTTCAGGAGGGAAATAAATGGACTCTGTACTTGTGAGGCAGATATCTGCATGTTTTGAAATTGCTTCTTTAAAATAGAATTAGAATTCCAAAGCATGGCTTCTGTTTTGATTAGATATTGTGCACAGACTGAATAACAAGTAGAAATGACACTGTATGAAGACTCTTAAGCCTCATTAGTTTTACTGTAATCATTCACCAACCGTTCAGGTTTATCTGGTAGTCTTGGTAACTTTATAGCTACATTTTCTTTAACTCTCTCCCTTTATTTTATTTTCTAAAAGTTAGAGTAATTTTATCCCAGGAATGGTGAATCTGTTCTTACTCTGGCTGATATCCAAGAGATTGAAGCAATAATTTCTACTTTAAATGCGTTTGAAACAAAAGAGGCGGGCCCGTTAATTCTTGCATGGGCAGTGTTTCTTTGTCTGATTTCATCACTTCCAGACAAAGAAGAAAATAACATACTAATGGTATGTCTTACGCCCAGATGTTGCTTCGTCTTCCAGTCTATTTGAATATTATGAATGATTACTGACTTCAAATTTATCCTATTTTACAGGATATTGATCATGTTGGTTACGTTCGCCAAGCATTCGAGGCGTCGTCTTTGACTTATTTTGTAGAAATCCTTGAAAGTGATGTGTTGAAGGAATCTGATGTAAGTTATTCTTGTTTTAGGTGCGAGTGTTCAGAGTTTGTTCTAGGGGTTGTCCAGTATGTTGAGGTTCATTGGTTTTTCCCGTTATCGGCTTTTCCCATTATAAAGATTTGGGATTCGTTATCTGAAGTTCGAAGTAGTTCTGATTGACATTGTATTGGTCATTTAAGCTCTTCATGTCCATTTTAAAAAAGTGATAGTATTCATCGTCTTCTTTTTTAGGGTTCTGTTGCTGGTTATCTGAGTGTGTTGAGAACTATTATATCTGCATTTATCGCAGCTTATGAGATCAATCTCCAGGTAAATGTATGGTGCACAAGTGCAAATTCATGTTAGATTTTGTTGGATGCATTTCTTATTTCGTTTGATTTGTCCAATATGCAGATGGAAGATGGCACTCTTATGTTAATACTGGATATTCTTTGCAAAATTTATCAGGGAGAGGTTTGAACATGGCTTATATCTTACATCTGTGATTCTGATCAATAGATTCTATAATCCTAATTGTTAATAGTGCATTTTCACTCATTCTGCAGGAGTCACTTTGTATCCAGTTCTGGGACCGAGGAAGTTTTATTGATGGTCCTATCCGGTGTCTTCTTTGCAACTTGGAGAGTGAATTTCCTTTCAGGACTGTGGAGCTTGTTCACCTTTTATCATCCCTTTGTGTAGGAACTTGGCCTGCTGAATGTGTGTGAGTATACTTATATGGCTTATTGTTTGCATTTGGTTTTGATATGTACTTTGGACAAAATGAGTTATAAACCTGGTTGCTCTTTGGGTGCTGAATCTACTTCAATTTGGTTCTGGGGTAGTCCTGTGGTCAGGCTTGTTTTATTTAGTTGCATCGTGAATTTATACCAACACATGAGAAATTCTGATCTAATCTGGAGCTCAGTGAAACATCGGCATACTTGATGGATTTTGAACCCTGCAATATAGAGAAGCAATAGGAAAACTTTTTCTTGCTGCTATTTGTAGCAAAACAATGAGAACTAGAGAGCAAAATTACGGCAGTACTACTGTTGCAGTTCTTGTAGATTAATTTGGGAACTTTTTATATTCAATATCTGGTCTGGTCTTGCATAAAAAGCTTACAGCATTAGTGCAGTGGCTAAATCAGATATTGTTCATAGTAGCTTGGGAATGACCAATGTATGAACCCTTATGAGTCCAGTCAAAAGATGGTATTCATCTACTCTATTTGGTATAATATGTTCGTGCGTTTGTGGGAGTATACTGAAGATTTTGCTGGTTTTATGAAAGCTTTTTCTTTTGAAATATAATGTTTAGATATTTCTCTTGGCAACACTCCCTATTCTCTAGGGAATGCCAAAGAAAAGCTCTGTATGATTTTTTTGATCTTTTCCTGTACAAATGTTTGATGCTTATTCTATTTTGTTTGTATTCTAACCAATTTGCTCTTTCTGTGAACAGGTACAACTTTCTGGATAAGTATGTTGGGGTATCAACCTTGTTTGAGCTTGCGAACAATTCCTTTAGGGATGTCATCTCTCAAACTGTGGAGACGAACCTCCCATTGCATATCCCTGGACTTGAAGGTTTGGTCATTCCCAGTAAAACTTGTGGCCGTATATTGAGATTAGTTGGTGAAAATACTGCTCTTGTTCGATGGGAGGTAAATGATCAATTACTGATGTTTGTTAATTGCTTTTTATCAGTTAATTTGTATGCATCTGGTAAGGATGTCATAATTCACTGGTGATGGATTTCCAATGTTTAGGCATTTTTTCTTGGAATGTTGTATTTCTCTTTCTTCTTCAAGGTATTCTAGTTGATCTATCTTTCTCGTGTAGTATGACGCTGTTATGTTTGTGGCAAATTTATCTCTATTATTCATAAGTGTAGTAAAATGGACATGTGTGGTAGTATTTCATTTATTTGTTAATGTTTGTCTATGCTTGCATTTGTTAGCAGAGCTGTGATTTCCCTTTTACCTGCCAATTCTATTTAGTTCTGTGCTAAGCCACATCTCTTTTATATAGTATACACAATCCGGGGTGTTAGTGTTGCTCATGCGCTTGGCCCAAGAGCTATATTTCAAAAGAAATGAGGAAGTTCTTCTTATCCTCAACCTGCTTAGCCGGATGGTCACCTTTAGCATGGTAAAGTTTTTCATTATTCATTGGTAGAGTATGTAATGGTTTGGAACTGATGAATGAAATAGTTTTCAATTAATGATGCAATCTAGTTGGCTTAGTAGTTACGAGTTGACTGCTCTAGTTAGATTGTAATAGTTTATATCAGTACTTTCCTTATTATAACTATGAAAAATGTTCAACTCTTCTCCGCAAATAAATTCCAAAAGTTTCATCATTCTGTTTAGTGTGCAGTCAGATGTGGACTAAATTTCTTTTCCAATTGAGAAGTTATCTAAAATTTTCTTGCTCTTCAAGCTGTAGCATATGATAACATTATGTGACTGATCAAACTACTACTATTGACAATAAGAAATAAAAAAGCTACTGTTTTTTAGTTGCCAGATATAAGGCAATAATGAATATGACACCCCTTTCCTCTTATTAACAAATTTTTCCGCTGAAGAAATAGGACTATAGGAGTCTTCTCAGCTCGTAATAACGGATTTTTCTCTCTCTTTACTGTACTGTTCAGAATATGTAGCCAAGTCTTTTGAGTTCATTATAAGCCCACGTTAACTGTGTTTTTGTGTTCTGATTCCTTGATCCTCTGCTATTCATGTAACAGTCTACTTTGGTTTTATGTAGGCTGTTTGCTTTGCCGTGATGGATATTGGGAGCTCGTTGCATTTCCAATCAACTGGCATGAGTGGGCAGAATAGCTTGTGGTAATGAAGCAACCTTTTGCGCGTGTTGGTGTCTTCTTTTCTCTTTCTTGCCTATATCATCTCATGTGTATTTGTTTTTCATCCAGGGTGGTTGAGATGATTAGCACTTTAGTCAGAAGTTTGTGTCCTACTCCTAGTGGTGCCGCGCTAATGTCCTTGGCTATAAACATTTTGGCAAAGATGTTAAAATGGTAGCTTCATTGTCTATCTTTATCGAGTTGTCTGGGCGTCGTAGTTACTTTCCTTTGGTTCAGTATTCCAAAAATAACCAAAAAAGTTGTTTGCTTTGCCATTTCCATTGCAGTTATTCTTATTGTTTGGTAGACTTGGCTAAGGGTTTTGTGCAGTCTTTAATGAGCTTAAACTCTCTTCAACCTCGCATCTGAAACCCTTCATATTTAGAAGTAGCCAAATGATACTGAAAGAAATGTTATGACTTAGAGAAAAAGTGCTTAGGGAAGTAATTTTTAGTAAGCAAAAAAGTTTTATTAGTATAGTTTAAATAGAGAATTAGACATAGGTATTAAGCTCTACTTTTATATGCATATGTATGAATGTGGAAATTCTTGCATCGTGAAATGTAGGAGATATGGAATCCCACAAACCAGTTCCTCTCCTGGATGATTTCTTAAACATAGTTAACAAGCTGTATACATATACATATATTTGTATTGTGTTTAAGCTGTATACGCAGTACATGCATTCTTCTAAAGGACATCATAAGTCAAATTGTCAGAGATGTATAATTCGAAATATAGCTTATTGATTCATGTGCTTATCCCAATATAATGGTTCATGGTGAAGTTCAAGTTCCTATTAGGATCTTTAGGCTTCATTTGTGGTGGGGAGTGCCCGGAGTGGTTCTGAGCAGATTAGGTGCCTAGGTGGTGTGATGGGTCTTTTGAGTTTAGTCAATTATTTCAGCTTAAACTTGTATCTTTGCCACATAAAATTGATTACATCTTGTTTGTTTAAGCTGACGTGAGTTTAATCACTTCTGGTGCCAGCAGTCTTAGTTTGGCATGATATACTTGTTTCAACGTGGAGTGCATTGTTAAACTAAATTTTCCTGTATGGGATTATTTTTAAGTCTTCTAATTGTTGCTTGAGCTTGTTTTTGCAAGGCCGAATAACCTGTCTTTACCGTGGCAGTTCCCCTTCTGGTGTTGTTGAGGCAACCTTAAAAGCAAATATGTTTGATTTTGAGATTGGCAACAATGGTTCATCAAGGTAACTTCATAAATTGAGGAGACTTGCTTTCTATGTATTGCTGTTATGGTTCATATATATATATATACACACATACAGGCCTTCTTGGCTAAGGATGTCCTTACCAAGTGTTTGATGCGGATTACCATTCTGAATCTAGATATATATATATATATATATATATATATATATATATGTATAGATCATCTCTACAAAATTTCAGCTGATTTGGTAATTGTTAAGGTCTCGAAAACATATAAATACATTGAACGAACTGAATTTGTTATTGAACCGTTCATGTTCTTCCCTGTAAATCACAGTTTTGAATGCCTTAACGATAACCAAATTAGCTGATATTTTGCAGAGATGATTTACTGTGTGTGTGTGCGCGCGCACACGTATTATGTTTGTACTTTTGAGTTAATTAATTGTTTGCAGTGGAGCTATATGTTAAACCATTCTCTTGTTTCAGTTTAGGGTCTGGATTTCTTCATAATACCTTTTGTAAATCTGTATACCTTTGGCCATATCCATTTCTTGTTACTATTGTTCATCTCATACGGCCTATGTATTTTCTCATGAGGGAGCTTTTGTTTCCAATTGTTTTATGGGATATTTCTCTCCTGTGTCACTGCTTTTATTTTTTATTTTTTGGTATTACATTTCCCCTTTTTAGATAACGTAATAGAAAGACCAAGAATGGCCCCTGATGAAATCTATGTTCGTAAAGGAGCAATCAACAATCCTTACTGCTACATTTTTATCCAGAAAAAATTATCTTGGTTGCTCTCAATAAATCTCCTCTTGTGCTTTGCATGGGGCTGCCTTGTGCAATGCAGGTGAGGGGTGTTTGCATGGTGTCTGGAGTTTGATTATTTGTGTTTCTACATTTGCCTTATAGTTTTCTTGTCTTTATGGTAATGTTGATGCCTCATCAAGGCTAGGGTCAGAGTTGTTTGATTCATTCTTATTGATCTATCAGTGAATCATGGTTACTGTCTGGAAAACTGGCGAAGATGCTTGTAATTGACTGTGAGCATAATGATAGTGACTGCATATTGACTATATCAGGTATATTTTGCATTAAACCTTTTAAATGATTCCTTTTGCCTTCATTCATTTTGGTTGTCTAAGTTGTGTATTGTTACAATCTGCTTTCTCAAGTATAACATCATTTTCTTCTTTTGTTTAGCATACCATAATATTAGATTAATGATCTTGTTATTTTAGCTTCCTGAAGTTAAGCTTCAGAATTTCCTGTATATGTGCTTGACATGAATGATTTTCAAACCTTCCAGTGCTGGACTTCACTCTGCAGTTAATGGAATCAGGCGTGAAGAATGATGGTGTACTGTCTTTAATTGTTTTCTCTCTTCAGTATGTCCTAGTTAACCACGTGTACTGGAAATACAAGTTAAAGCATACTCGATGGAGAGTGACATTAAAGGTAAAAGTCATGATTTCTCCTATGCTGGTACTGTGACACAAGTTTTTTGTTTTTATTGAACTTTATGACACTCATTGTTGAGAACTGAAAATTTCAAGGTTTTGTGTATTGTTCTAGTCCTGATATATGTAGTTGGATTTCCGTACTCTACATAGTATCTACCATCACAAATAGGGAAAATTTTAGGTAGAAGCCACACTTGAGGCAAGAGTCGGATTGTCTGCTTCCTTTGGGATTTCATCATTTCATGTCTATGCATTTCAAGGATATTGCCCGTAGTTTGATGACTTAATCTTATGGATCCGTCTGCTATATTGTTTTGGGGAGTAACTTGGTCTTGCAGGTGTTTTGCTGTCGCGGGTTCCTTTTCCTGTTTCTTTCTCATTCTCTCTTTGGGATTCGATCTTGTACCCTTTTTCTTTCTTTTTTTTTTTTTTTCTGTAAAAGGCCTTGTTCTTGTCAGACAAAATCAAATAGGTGCATACTGTTGGATATGTTCATGAATTCTATATACGTTCCTTTGGATTTTTTTAAAAGCAAATAAATTGCAAGCAAAAACCCCTTCTTACCAATGATTATACTGCTGTATGAGATTAAGGCCTTATGCTATGCTTTTGGATGATGAATCTGGAGCCAATTGTCTTTCTTGCTCTTTACTTTTCTTAACCTAATGTAGCTCAACCAGTTAAAAGAGTATATCAGACATATGGTTCATGTCAATCGTATAAAATGAGAATGTAGGCGTAAGGAATGCTTGCAGTCATTGGATTACTTATTCACTTTTCTTCATTTAGGCAGTTATTCCTTTTCTTATTTAGGTGAAAGCATAATTTGTGGTGCTAAAGTATCTGTGACTATTTTCTATCAAACCCATAGTCAAGTGGTTGTATGCATGTTCTGAGTTTCTGACACTTTTTAGTGTCATTTCAGGTCTGTAGGAAAAATTAAATTTTTATATTGCTAAGATGATATGTTTGAGCCTTAAATAGCAAATCTTGTTCAGAGTTCATCGTATCCATAACATTGTTTCATCAGTGTATCTGGTGATGAATCATGGTGCTTGTTTATGGCAGTTCCTTTCTTTATGTCTACTTAAAACTAGTCATGTATGTATTATACCTGGAAAGTTGGTATTATTTTTATATTACTGTTTCAGGTGCTTGAAGTGTTGAAAAGGTGTAATACATCAATTTGCTCTGAAAAGCTGGATGAAGTCATCCTAGATAGGATTTTCTGTGATTCTTCCATCCATAATACTCTCATTCAAATTGTTTGTACAACACCACAAACATTAGAGGTGGGCCTTTTCTGACTTTTGATCTAGTTTGGTCATTAAAAGCTAATTTTATGTTGTGCTTACTGTAATGGATACACTATTTTGTAGAGACTATGCTCCAGTCGTCTTATTGAGTTAACAGAGATTGAAGGTTTACAGCTGGCTATATGTTCTGCTCTAGATATTCTTTTCATCATGCTCTCCAAATTTACTAAGGTACATATGGAAGTAAGATATTAGGTAGTAGTGTTCATGAAAGAGTTATGTACGTATGTTGCATTTGTGTAATTCTCCTTTCGTACTTTGAAAAACTAAACAAACATTAAACTGTAGAGGGTCTATGTGGGAGTCAACCATATGGACATGTGAGAAATCTCTATCATTGTATGACAGTTGATATTATGTATTTTACTTTTATGTGGAAAAACTAATGTTTGGTTATGTTTATTTCCAGGATACATCGTCCAGCCTTCCAAATTTTCACCAAGCAGTTTTCTCCTCAGCAACAAAACCTATTCCTTTAGTTGCAGCTCTTCTATCGTTCATATCTTATTCGCGCGATCCAGTATGGCCTTTCTCAATTCTTATTGATTTACACTCTGCCCTCAACTTGGTTGTTTTTCTTATTGCCATTTCTTCTGAAGAAGAAAGCTTGTTGTCTTGTTCCACTTATTGTTTTCTGGTCAATTGAAATGTAAGTTTGCTGCTGTTTAGTCTACCTGTGATGACATTTTGACTCATAAGAAGCTAATTGTTACTCGTAGCTGCTCATTAGCCTTGCTTTGAGCTTTGAGCATGAAAGGTGTAGTGTTAATCTTCTTCACCCTTATGCTATATAATGGATAGAAAGATGGCAGTATATACATTTCATTTGCATGTAATTACATGGAGGGTTCATTCTGACAATAATGTGGTAAGCGTGTCTTTGTTAAGCCTTAATTATCACTAAAAAACAGTTCCAAGTGTGTGTATGTTTAGTGTTTGTTGATAGCATGTGAGTGTGGGATCATTTCAACAATTGTACTTGAGCCTTTTTATTAAAACCTGAAGTTTTCTATGCAGCAAATTCAAGTTGGTGCTGCTAGGGTTCTGTCAGTGTTCTTGATGAGTGCAGATATTATCCAACCCTATTTGTTTGGAAGCAGCTTTGGCCTAGATGATACACAGGTTGAATGTTTATGTTTACATTTATCTTCCTCTTTTTTCTTTGACTGATCTCTTGTAAGTATAGTCCATTTAATGTACTGCTTCTAAATTTTCTTGTTGCCTTTCTACAATGTTGTTAGATTGGAGATCTGAGGCATGAAATTAGTGACATATTACTTGAGCAGTCAGTACTCAATGAAGATCTCTTTGTTGCTGTAGTCAATCTGCTCACTTCTGCCGCACGTTATCAGGTTTGTTACATAAGGTTCCAAGTTCTATATGTTAATGTCTAGAGTATCACTTGTATATTTGTCAGGCCAAATTGGCTGGTACACTAGATGTTTTCTCATCAGCCACCGGTCTATCACTCTTTCAAAATAATCTATAATTAGCCCGAGTTCTTTTTCTGACTATTGTTTTTCCATACAGCCTGCTTTTCTTGTTGCTGTGTTATCCACCCAAGTGAATAAAGATGTCCAACTGAGTAATTCTTCTGACGTGAAGCTGCCAACAAATGAAGTTCCGTCAAGGCCATCTGAGTTTGAAAAGGCAAGTGTTGTGGATGCAGTGCTGCATCATGTTAGAAGATCTAATGATCTTATCAACAGGTATGCTATTAAATATTCCAAATGTAGTTTGCTTTCCGGTTCTTTTTACTTCCATTATTGCCTTGCAATTTTAATTTTTGTGCCTTTCACTAAACTGTCCTAATTTTTCGTCTAACTTTTTGATATGCAGCAATCCCCGTATACTTCTGAATGTTCTCAACTTTCTAAGAGCTCTGTGGCAAGATGCTGCACGGTACTCTGATATTTTGGAATGTGTGAAAGGCTCTGAAAACTTCTGGAAAAACTTATCGAGTTCTATTACTGTAATTTCAAGTGTGGAAGCTCCTCCACCTGAGAATTCAAGTGAGACAGAAGCCGAAGATTTTGGATACAGATATCAGTGTGAATCTTCGATTCTGGACATAATGGCGCATGATGTCTTCCTGCAGAAGAAACTGTTACATGCAGAGTCACGTGTAAAACAAGCTACTGAAGCACAGGGCAAGACACAGAATACAGTGAGAACTGAAAAGTCCAAAGGAGGAAGTCTAGAGGATATTTTAACAGCCTGGTGTAGAAGCTCAGTTTGGGGAGATCTGACCAAGTCGCTAAGTCATAGTGAATATGACACCAGTCTATATTTGCGGGCAAAGGTGACTTCGTTTCAAATTTATTTTACTGAAATGTTTATGTGATTTTTACCTGAAACTTAGTCTTAAATGCTTCTGTCTCTGCTTTAGTCTTTACTTTATAAGTCACTTATCAAAGTAAAATAGAAACTTGGCTTTTGTGGTTTTTGTTGGCTGGTCATTCTTATATTACATACATCCAGAATTTTGGTTACGGCTTGAGTCAAGTGTGTTCCAAGAAATGAGTATTTTTAAGAAAGTTTTTTTCTTATCTATATGACACTTTTCCATCTGTTCCTTTTGGCATCCATTAATATTTATTAATTTTGCTAATATTTTACTTAATATTTAAAGTACAATAATCATAAGTATAATTCGCAGGTTGCTGCCAGTTCGGTCACCGCCCTTGTCATGATGAAATTAGCACAGGGTGATGCCGGAAGTTTGTCCATGCCGTTACTTGAGAAGTCCCGCATCCTTTCAAATAAGGTGTGATACTCTTGTTTGTTGTACTTATTTGTTTATACAGTGTATGCTGCTGAAAACCATTACTAGTTGATCAACTTTTAGTACTTTCCTTTTCAAGTATTGTGATTTTAAAGTTTGCATGACTGACCATCTGACCGGCGGCGCTGTTCTCTGCCTTCTTTGCAGCTCAGAGGTCATCCCGCTTTTTCTGAATTGCTAGCTAAATACTCACTGCATAGTTACTGGTAATATGTTTGTTATTTCTATTTACTAGTTTCTATTGGAGTTTATATCATTTATGTGAACAAGACATCAAGACGTCTAAATTTTCTTCGATCATCTTGGGTATCGTTGAAACTGAAACACTTTCTTGACACTTTTGAGTGCACCTTCCTTTAAATGTAGCTTCTGTTTCACTCGTTTTTTTATATGAATGATTGCGTGAAACTTCAGATATGAGTGTCAAACCTGTTGTAAAGAAGTACTGGATGGTTTCACGAAACTATAGTGTTCTCGTTATCTCTTGCATTTGTTGGTATTGCTTGTATGTCAATTGACTGGTGATTTATGCTGTTTTTGGCCTTATTGACTCCTTAGACCAAACATAGGCAGATTTGTATGTCTGTGTGCATATGGAACCTCTTCACATTAATCTGAATCTATGACAATATGTGGGACATCCCCATGACATGTTTTGTTGCTCGCTTCAATGCTAATATGCATTTTACAGTCAACTTCTGTTTTCTGTTTCACGTTTTACTCTTGTAGTAACACATGTTATGTTTTTGTTATGTAAATTCTATGTTTATCTTTCTCCAGTGCAGAGGAGGGAAATTATTTGATACTCAGCGATCTTTATTATCATCTGCAAGGGGAGGTAGAAGGCCGTGAAATTGGTGCTGGATCATTTAAAGCACTCTCTCAGTTCCTAATTGAATCAAACATCTTTCAAACATACCAACTAAAGTATGATGGCGATCTTTTTATAACCGGCAAAGATGCATACCTGTTTGATCTGGAACGTATAAGAGCTGATTTGGGATTAGATCTTTGGGATTATTCAACATGGAAGGATTCAAAGACGATTGCTGAAACAATGTTGCATCACATGAAAAACGTGAACTCAATGCTTTTCCTCACAAGCTCGAAACTTTCCGCACTTAGAGCATTAAGAAGTGTTCTAACTGTATACCTGGATGATGTGAGTTCCTAAATTAGTAATTTCTTTCGGTTGTTTTCTACTTCTGTTGTTTCATATCAAAGTTTTGTTCACATTGTTCAGGAATATGAGTGATGGTGAAATTTATTACAATGCTACCCTATATGTCTCATCTAATCAAGGTGTTTAAGAATGCAATAGAAGCCCTAGGTTTGATCTTTAGATATGAGATCTAGAGATGTATAATTGGAACTGAAGAAACCTTGAAACATGTAATTAGCGTTTCCCAACAATCTTTTGTGAATTACTTTTTTGATCCAATCATGAATATGATACAAAGGAAAATGATTGTTGAGGTTTCTACTTTGGTTTAGGCATATGTGACAGGGCTTGATTTCGCCTGTCAAGGTTTCAGTTTCTTTTGTTTCAGCATACTATAGTTTCTCTTTAAATCAATATATTCTACTTGGTTTGCTTTGAATGTCCGGTTTTCCTCTTTGAATTAATTCCTGTTTACCTACTGCTGCAGTCAATAGAGGCGAGGAGTACAGTGCAAGAGATGTCTGATAAACTGATTTTCTTATGCATAGATAACATATGCCAGAATTTCCTTGATACAGTAGAATTATTGGCTCCTGAGCTTGGTGCCTCTGAAGAAATGTTTCACTTCCTTGCAGCTCAAGCAGAATTGCTTCTTTACCTTATGATATCTGCGCACAAGAGCTGGCCTCCATCTGTTTGCATTCTTCTGCTAAAAACATCAGCTGCTGGCATTAAAGTGTTGTGTGATCTCCAACCATTAGTTACTGGGTCATCAGTTTCTATGGTTAGCTCTACAGTCAAGCGGTTACTCATGCTGCTTCTCTCAGCAGTGAAGTTTAGTTTGGTTGGGGGAAGAGATATAGTATCTGTTGAAGACATGGCTAAAATATCTAGTATGAGTCTACGTCTGCTACCAATTCTCTGCAATCATATTGCTCGTGCTGAGGATTGCAGACTCTCTCTTACTACTATGGACTTGATATTGAGAAATTTATCGACTCCCGATACTTGGTTTCCCCTCATACAGAATCACCTCCAGCTTCAGCATGTTATTCTGAAGCTTCAAGATAGAAAGTCTCTCGAGTCTGTGCCTATTATAATGAAGTTCTTTTTGACTCTTGCTCGTGTGAGGCAGGGTGCAGAGATGCTTATAAATCATGGATTTCTCTCCTCTCTGAGATTCTTGTTCGCCGAATACTTGGATGATAGGTCTGCTTCAGTAACAATGACGAATAGTCTTTCCAACTCATCTGACATAATGGAAAATCCTAAGCAAATATGGGGACTGGGTTCAGCTGTCATCACAGCTATGGTTCAGTCCCTTGGAGACAGTTCTGCTTGTTCTGATGTTGTCGAGAATGTAATACTCTACTTCTTTTCCGAGAAAGCATATATCATTTCATACTATCTCAGTGCACCGGAGTTCCCATCGGATGATCATGACAAGAAAAGACCTCGTGCTCAGCAGAGACAAACCTCCCTTACTGAGCTTAAAGAAACTGAGCACACCCTCATGCTAATGTGTGTGCTAGCAAAACATTGGAATTCATGGGTTAAGACCATGAGAGACTTGGATTCCCAGTTAAGAGAGAAAAGTATCCATCTTTTAGCATTCATCAGCAGGGGAACCCAACGCCTTGGAGAAACTTCAAGTTCTAGTGCCCCACTCATGTGTCCTCCTACACTTAAAGATGAATTAAATAGTTGCAAGAAACTCTCGTTTGTCAACAGTAGCAGTGGATGGTTTGCTCTTTCACCACTTTGTTGTGTATCAAAACCAAAAGTGTCGGCTGCCTCAATCACATCAACCGCTCTGACTACTAGAACTCAAGCAACTGCAAATGGTTATCACATTTCCCAATCGCACTTCTCAGACGTTATTGCCCTACAGATTTACAAAATTACTTTTCTCCTATTGAAGTTTCTTTGTTTACAAGCTGAATGTGCTTCTAGAAGGGCAGAGGAGGTGGGATTTGTTGATCTTGACCATTTTCCTGAGCTTCCAATGCCTGAGATTTTGCATGGCTTACAGGTAACATGGTATTTTCAGCATTTATCCATCATTGAAGATCTTGGAATGTCCGGGTGTCTGTTTTTGATTGTTTCAGTATACAAAAGTATGATCACTTAATTTCGTAGATGTTTTTTTGTCTTCGTTTGAATGGATATGTTATCTCTGATGTAGGATCAAGCAATTGCCATCATTACTGAAGTGTGTGAAGCTAACAGAATGAAGGAGATTCAAATCGAAGTCCAGTCTATATGTTGTTTATTGCTACAAATAATGGAGATGGCGATGTACTTGGAACTTTGCGTTCACCAGATATGTGGTATAAGACCAGTGCTAGGGCGTGTGGAAGATTTTTCCAAGGAAGTTAAACTGTTGATAAAAGGTACCGAAAAAACGCCATTGTAATGCCGTCTCATGTTATCTGGTGATTAAAATATAACAATTGATTTCATCCTTTGCAAATGTTTTGTAGCGACGGAGACACATGCTTTCCTGAAACCGTCTCTGAAGACCTTGAAGATGATAATGTCGGTTGTCTATCCCGGATTGGTACAAGCAGAGGACTTTTTGTGAGATAAGGTCTTAGATTCTTAGTGTGCATAAGTGAGACACTGAGAGTAGTAGAGTTGTAAAGAGAAGGCCAGAATTTGGCATAGCCTTCCACTGGGGCATCCCTCGTAACAAAAAGAATAGCTAGTTCACTCCGCTATAGATTAGGATCTAGAATATATCTGTTCAATCTGTATCGCTCTAGTAGTTTAGATATATTCCACATGCTTTATAAGATGGTGACAATTTCTTTCGGCCATTCTTTTCGAATTTATGTTTTTATTTTTTTTACAAACTCTGATGGGACAAGATTTCGAATCCTTGCCATTCATGATTGTCTTTGTGCTGCTTATTTTTCGTCTTCTCTTTTCCGGAGGTATACATCACTGGCTTCCATCTCTTAGTGGGGGACCTGTAATATCCTTACACAGGGACGATGTACCATTATATAGATTCATGAAAAATTGATGCCACTAGCCACAACACCCAAAACCCTAGTTGCCATTCTTTTGCTTCTGAATGATATGTTTTATCCGATAGCGTCGTAATATCTATTCTTCTTCGGAACATGAATCAGACCATCAAAGCTTGCTAAATTGTCTGGTAAAATACACATGAAATATTTGCTCCCTCATTAAACGGATCCAATTCACGGGTTTGGATCATGATCCGGATTTTCAGATCTTTTGGATTCTCACATTTTGGAGCGTAGTGGGTGAAAATACTGACCGTCAAATCCCGATCAGTGCCGGTAAAATCAGTCAGCTTTTATTTACAAACATGTGCGACACGTGTAAACCTCACCTTCCCCCACCGAAACGACGTCGTAGGCTCTCCTTGTCACTAAAAGTCCACGAACCCTATCCGATATAATAGCATATACTCCCTTCTATACCCACTCCGGTTAACCCCGGGTCCCCATAACCCAACCCTAGTTAACCCGACCCAACCTTGGTTAATTCTATTCCCGTTAGGATCAAACCACGTGTTTAAATCCAACGGCGGAAACGAGCTCGGCACTGATATAAATCCCTCGAGGCTCACGACCACGTCCACGCAAATCACAAACCCTAATTCCCACAATTCTCCGAAACCCTAATCTCTCTCGAATCCTCGCATCCATGGCCGCTCAAAACCCTAAGGTGTTCTTCGACATGACGATCGGAGGCCAGGCGGCCGGCCGCATCGTCATGGAGCTCTACGCCGACACCACCCCCCGCACCGCCGAGAACTTCCGTGCTCTCTGCACCGGCGAGAAGGGAACCGGCCGGTCCGGCAAGCCTCTCCATTACAAGGGATCCTCCTTCCACCGTGTGATCCCCGGCTTCATGTGCCAGGGAGGTGACTTCACCGCCGGAAACGGCACCGGAGGCGAGTCGATCTATGGCTCCAAGTTCGCCGACGAGAACTTCGTCAAGAAGCACACCGGTCCCGGAATCCTCTCCATGGCGAATGCCGGCCCCGGAACCAACGGATCTCAGTTCTTCGTCTGCACCGCCAAGACTGAGTGGCTCGATGGAAAGCACGTCGTGTTTGGTCAGGTCGTTGAGGGACTCGATGTGGTCAAGAACATCGAGAAGGTTGGCTCTAGCTCTGGAAGGTGCTCCAAGCCTGTTGTGGTTGCCGACTGTGGTCAGCTCTCTTAGAGACGACGTGTCGTTTCCTGTGATCGGCGGATCGTGTACTGCTATGATGGGTCCTCTTTTCCTTCCTATGTTTAAATTTCGAATTTTAAATTTCGGTTTTTAGATCTAGGGTTTGAGTTTCTTTTGGTATTGTGGCCTTTTGGTCGCCCTGGTTGTCGTATTATCAAATGATCTCAGACTTTTTATATGTCGCGTTGACTGTGAGCTATGCTATGTTTAAATAAAATAGGACTTATTCTCAATTTGCGCTCTTTTTCTCCCTATATATATTCTCTGATTGATTTATAGCCTGAATGTTTATGTTGCTCCTGTTTATGATGCTGTCCCTTAATTTATATCCATTCCTTCATGTTTTGAACCCATAAGTCCAGCCCATGAACCGGGAGGGGTATATTATGTTGTCTAGGTGAGCACTATGAGTTTGGATTTGATTACTTTAGATCTCATCTCATAATATAAAGCATCTATAATTAACAATTCAGACCCAAAATTTGAGGACTCTGGATGTCATTTGTGATTTTGATAAAAACTTAAAGCTTCTGTGTGGTGGTTATGTTTATGAGTTGATGCTGATTCCCTCTTCTACATGCTAGCGTGAACTGATTGTTACTTCAATGGCTGCCTCTCGTCTTTCATGCAGATTTTATGTTAAACACATCTGTTAATAGCAGCCTTTTAATTTGAATGTTTTTATTTTTTGGTTATAAACTTCTTTGCAATTTCA
Organism: Comarum palustre; assembly: GCA_951800085.1. Classification (NCBI taxonomy): domain Eukaryota; kingdom Viridiplantae; phylum Streptophyta; class Magnoliopsida; order Rosales; family Rosaceae; genus Comarum; species Comarum palustre. The sequence continues at coordinate 1,186,086 of OX637579.1, read as the reverse complement.
TATACTAGAAATGCTCAAGTTTTCTTCATCTCTTTTGCAATTAGAGATGCTGGTATATACTTTGACCAAAGTGTTCAGATCTTGTTGCTCTGGTTGATTTGACCACTGGATTGATTCCATATCCAATTGTGTTTGACAAAAGATTTAGGCAGTGTGCTAGGCTTTCTCTGAAGTTATAATCTTCACTAGGCAGTGTTCTAAGTTTTCTCTTTGAATTTAGAATATTCATCTGCATTGGTGTGGAATGTTTTTCATGCATTGTTTTGGACATCTAAAATTCTATTTATTAAAAAATGGTTTCTTTCTCTTTCAAGTAATCAGGTGTTAGGCCTCTACATCTCCCCTCTTCTAGCAACTGCAGCCCACTTTGAAAATTGCTCCATTTGGGTTTTTGTTGTGGTTATTCATCTCTTTTCAGAAGACGGTAAGTCTCCCTGTTTTTTGTTCTGTTCTCAAGTCCCTGATCTTATATCCATTTTAGCATACCTGATTCGCTGGCCTCCATTTGAGCATACCTGATTCACATCATTGTTTGGCTCTTCAAGTTTTGCTCTAGTTTGAGTGAAAGTCATTACCGTCGAAATGAATAAATGGAAGAGAGAGCTGTGCAGGAGTTTAGTTTGGGGAGCTGTGCAGATGATGATCGAGCGCTCATGTGGGTTAGTTTTTTTTTTCTTTTCTGTGTCACTTGGTGTTTGGGGTGGTGGGGAGTTTTGGACTTTAGACATTTAACTTTGGTCCATCTATATTTGGGTTGAACCGAAGGGAGATGTCGACGGGAAGTTTGAGAGTTGCGAACACTTTAGTCAGACCCCAGTTTTTGACGACACGTGGTCTGATTCTTGGCAATTTTCAATTCCAAAAAGAAGAAAACCTAACACCTGAAATTTTATGCACTTGCACCATGTTATTAAAATCGTCGTACAAGATGCTGAAAATCAGTTAGACAACGGGTATATCTAATGCGTTGTTTGACAAGCATTGTCTGATGCCATTGTTGTGGTAGTGCTACCACGTTCTTGTTTGGCATTTGATTTCTTTTTAGATTTACAACCATGTTTCATTGAGTATATGCCCCCTTGCAAACTCCATTCTTTTGACAAATGTGAGGGCTGTTAAGCTATATATATGGACGGTATGAATTGATCCTCACCACACTCGATCTGGGGGCGGAGGGACATATGGACACTAATTGACTAGATAATAATAAGTTATGTATGGAATAGTTTCAAAAGCTTACGATTATCATATATTACATTAAACAATAAACAGATGCGATGTACAAAATTCAGTAAATTCACATGCTACGATAATGCAAGAGGTAAACCACAAGGAATACCATCGAGCACAAACTCACCCAACATTTATTATTCTTGGCCTTTTTTTTCTTCACCCTCGTACGCAGGAACTGTCTAACCAGGTTGGTTATTTATGATAGTTGAGCCAATTTTAGTTTTCTTGGTGGGAATGGTAGTGTTCTTTGGGATGAAAACCAAAAAAAATCTCATGTGAGTCTCTAAACCAATAGAATGGGGAGTCACATCCAACAAGAGTAAGTCTTGCACCTTCTCAATACCACTCTGCATAACTGCAGCTTGTACCGCAATGTCATATGCAACTGATTCATCAGGATTGATACTCTTCCAAAGGTCCTTACCATTAAAAAAATCTTGCAATAGGTGTTGTACCTTGGGAATTCTACTAGATCCACCAACAAGAACAATATCTTGAATGCTATTCATATCCATCTTAGCATCCCCTATACATTTCTCCACAATCTTCATGCATTTTTTAAAGAGATCTATGTTGAGCTCTTCAAATTTTGCTCTTCTAATTATAGAGTGGAAGTCGACACCCTCGAATAAAGAATCAATCTCGATGGTGGTTTCGGCTCTTGAAGAAAGAGTTCGTTTTGCTCTCTCACAGGATGTTCTCAATTTTCTCAATGCTTTTTGGTCTTTACTGATATCCTTCATGTGCTTCTTCTTGAACTCTTGTCAGTTTTAAGGTGACTGTTTCAGTTTGGCAGATTGTGTTATTGTGTTTGAATGAAAACTGTCTTGGTTAAGTGTTCTATCTTATGTTTGGCATCATAACTAAGCCTTAAAATTGAGTTTGCAAAAAGAAGAAAATCGCAGAAAGCTCTTAATATAGACCAAAACCTGTTTTAGTGGGACTGTTTACAATCTACCAGGAAAGTAAGCCAACATAGAGACAGCCCAATCAAACTCAACCAATTGAAAACAAAAGCTGAAAGCTTTCACAGAGCAATTACCTGGGTTCCAAATCGTCCCGCGATCCTTGATTCCGCAGTAATCACGAACTTTCACAGAGCAATTGCCTCTTTCTCCTTCCTTCTTCTTCGCCACCTCAATCGACCTAGGCTCTGGCACTTTAGATGCTCTTCTTTTCGGTTGCAACCTTCCCTCCCCACCTCAATCAACAATTAGAGAATCAGTCAGAGTGAAATTAGTCCCCAAACTAAAATCAAGGCTCAAGGAAGATTGAATTCGAAGAGAATAAGAATGGGTTTACCTGAAGTTTGAGCTCGCGGGAGAGGGAAGACACTTGCCTGTTTGATAAGTGTCTAACCTTGCGGAGGTCTCGATTAAGAAGACACTTGCCTGTTTGATGTAACATTCAAGAAGTTTCCTGGATGTTATTCTGTTTCATAAACGCAACACAATATGATCAAATTGTATCAATGAACAACGAAATCTACAATTACCATCCTTGTTTCATAAAAGAAGTAAAAGAAAAACAGATCAGAAATGATTGAAAATGAATCGATGTTTCACTTAAAGACATGAATATGATGCTATTACTGGTAAAGCAGTAATCTGCAAGAAACACACAGATTTTTTAAATACCAAATCTAAGTACAACAATTGCTTAACCAAACCAAGTGATTGCGATTCGATCTATCACAGTATCAAGTAATGTTTTACTTCTCTATCACAGTATCGATGGAGCCATTTCAAATACTTTTGGTTTACTTTCTCTTATAGTGTGCCATTTCAAATATTTTTCTATTTAGAAGAATAAGGTGCTTCTCATTTCCAGCACCCTTTAAGCCGAAAGTGTTAGATCACAAATCCTAAAGTATATGCTTACTAATAAACTTTTACTACTGTTATCTGATATTAGCTTACCATGGATGGATATGTATGGACTCAAACGCATAATGTCACATTAGATTTCTTTGCTTGCTAAACGATATCTAACTCATATTTTCTTGAACCATAATATGCTCATTCACCATCATCTCGAATGGTTTCCTAGCAATGAGGCTGCACTGCAACTTGAGTGAGTGGCACCTAGCACATTGCTCATTACAAGTCCAGATATCGAGACACCACTTCCCTCAGTTTTTTGCCTATGTCTTAGGCCATGCTGGCTGTCTAGCCATGACAGGTCATTTAATATTTTATTTTTTAGGAAAATATGAAACTTTAGGACAAGGTGAGAAAGTAAGGGAAATTAGTTGACAGGATGTACATAGCAATGTGTGGGTGTCAATAGGGCCACTCTTTGAGAGTGTTTATACAGTTCCTTGTTTCTTCTAGGCGTCTCCTTGGAGTGATTATCAGATTGCAGAGATTAATTTCATGCGGCTTTCTTCACAAGCCAAGTGATGAGACCTTCAACTGGATGCTTGAATTGAAGTTGATTACCGATGTGTGCTTGTGGAACCACTCTTAATGCCAGCTACTCTGAATCATCGTTGGCTCAGGACAAGGGGTTGCAGTGCTCTATCATTATACCAGTAGCGCGGAGACATTAGCTGTGATATCGGCAGTGTCTGATCTGTCCATGACGGCTATTTGGTATATGTACACAACGATGCTTGCAGTTTCTGTTCATGATTCTTGTTGATAAACGAGTGAATTTGATCCTCTTTTCCCTTTATAGTTTGATTCTTTTCATAAAACAGAACTCGAGAGGCATATTGGCCAATTACTCCGCAGCTTCTGCGTGGCATTGTACATTCAACCTTTCAAATTTTTGATATTGTTACATCACCTCCACCATGAATCAAAATCTTTATATTTCATGTGAGAATTGGTTGATTAAAAATGAAGTGAAAACGTCTTCGACTCTGTTACTTAATCATTAATAACAACTGAACTGAAATAATCTTCGATTTGGTTAAGATCATAACTAACGGTAGTGTTGTAATTCACGATCTGTAACTGTTACAAATCAGGGTGGTTTCTTTGGTGCAAGCTCACTCTTGTAGCAAAACCAAAGATTCCCCATCTGATTGGGAATGCCAACGTTAGTGTTGTAATTCACGATCATCAACTGTTACAATTCGGGGAGGTTTCCTTCGTTTGGTGTAAGTTTTTACCCCTAAAGCAAAACCAAGATCAAAGCCAAAGATTCCCTATCTGATTGGGAATACAATCTCCACCGTCAGATCACAAACCCATCCCTACCTATAAATAGAAACCCGCTTGTACTCTTCAAACCAACGCAACCCCAAAACACAAACGCGAAAATCTTAATAGAGCAAAAACACAAAGCTTTCAGCCTTTTCATTGCAACCATGGCGGCAACGATGTCCTCTCCTTGGTCGAAACCCGGCGCCTGGGCCCTCGAGGCCGAGGAGCACGAAGCCGAGCTCGAACAGCTGAAGATCGAAACCCAGCCCCTCGCCGACTTCCCATCTCTCTCCGCCGCCGCTGCCGCAAAGCCGAAAAAGAAGAACAAGGCCCAGAAGCTCAGCCTCGCCGAGTTCACCACCTTCGGCGGGCCCAAGCCGGTACAGGTTGAGCCTGTGGGTTTGACCCACGAGGATCGGCTGGTTCTGCCGACCGGGCCCCGCGAGCGGACCGCGGAGGAGCTCGACCGGAGCCGCGGGTGGGTCAACCGGGAGGAGTCGAATTCGAAGTGGGGGAGCCAGAGGAGAGAAGGAGGAGGGTTTGGGGGTGAAAAGACGGATAGGGACGCGCCGTCGAGGGCGGATGAGGCCGACGATTGGGGCGTCGGGAAGAAATCGGTGGCGGGGAATGGGTTTGAGAAGAGGGACAGAACAGGGTTTGGGTTTGGGTCTCAGTCGAAGGCGGATGAATCCGACAGTTGGGTTTCAAACAAGAGTTCGTTTTCGTCGATCCGATCCGGCGGAGGCGGCGGGTTTGAGAGGGAGAGGAAGGTAGGGTTTGGGTCGAACGGCGGTGGGGCTGATTCGGAGAGCTGGGGGAGGAAGAGGGAGGAGAGTAATGGTGGGGGTGGTTTCCAAAGGGAGAGGAAGGTAGGGTTAGGGTTCAATTCGAACGGCGCAGGCGCCGATGCGGAGAGTTGGGGAAGGAGGAGAGAGGATAGTAATGGTGGGACAGAGAGTACAGTGAGGCCGAGGTTGAATTTACAGCCGAGGACACTGCCTGTTACTCTGCCGCCGCCTGTGGTGAGCACCGAGACCTCACCGGTGGCTGCTGCCCCTGTGGCTCCAGAGATTATACCCAAGCTGAGGAGCACAAACCCGTTTGGGGCTGCAAGGCCGAGGGAGGAGGTTTTGGCAGAGAAGGGGCAGGATTGGAAGAAGATTGACGAGCAGCTTGAGTCTGCGAAGCTTAAGGAGAAGGAGGCTGTGGTAGCCGAAGGTGAGTCTTTTGGGAAGAGGAGTTTTGGGATGGGGAATGGGCACTCTGGTGACCGCACTGAGGGAGCTTGGAGGAAACCTGTTGTGACTGAGGCTGAGGGGGTGGCTCGTCCTCAGAGGTATACTGCTTCAGTCTCTTTATTGATTGCTTATATAAATTGAAGATCTTAGGATGCTTATTTGTGAAGATTATTGCTTTTGATACTTGTTAACAAATGCCGATTGGAGAGGTGCGTTGTAGTTATAATTAGTTTCAGTTAGGTAGTAGTAGCTTTGTTTGCTTTGTACCACCTACGTCGTTTACTTTACTTCTCAAATCTTGTGGGAAATTTTTTGTTCATAAACTGCATTGAATTATGTTCTAGTTTAACTTCAAAAGGAAGCATTTTGAAATGTGAGGCATTGCAGTCATGTTTTATAGACTTTTGTTCATTGTGTCTTTTCCTTCTCCTCTCATTAGTCATTATTTCCTTCAATAATGTATCCGCTTTTATATGTTAGAAGACCCTACTATCGGGCTTTTTTCTCGATTTGATAGTTGCCACATATCCTGAAGGCCCCTAGAATCTACATATCCTCGTGTAATGGAATATTTGGGATGTATGATCATCTTAAGTGTTTTGAGAACACAATCATAGGAATGGAGCAACCTTAGCCCCTCACATACAAAATCTAGTCAGTTATGTTCAAGGTTTTTGCTAGTCCTTGGGAACATGGAATCCGTTGTGTGCTGATCTTCAGATTCTATCTGAAACTAAATTGTGTTCTTTGAGTGCAGTGCTGGAAACGATGAGAGCAGGAACATCAATTCTGAGGAACTGGAGCATGAGAATGTCACTGAAAACTGAAGAGGAGCTTAGAATTTTGATGTTAGATGAGAGAAGTCCCAAGTTGCTCTATCTGCTGATTCCATGAGGCTGTTTATTTTTCACTTGTTTTCTATATTTATGCTCTGTCACTAATGCTATACATTCAACGTTAAAACAGTTTTTTGGTAGGTTTTCAAGTATACTAGTTTTGCCTATAGGACTTTTATTTTGCATGTTGTGTTGAGATTGAGAAACTGACTGATAATTATTTTTGATCGTTAAGTTAATGTGGAATTGTGGTATGTTTGATGGATGATTGTCCAGATCATTTTCTTCGGTGCTTTCACATGCATTGTTCTCATGGTGTTTTCAACTTTCTTTGTCTTGGATGTGTGGTTGATGAAGAGTTGCTGAATGCTTGGTCTAGAGTCTAGAGGGATATGTGGTTTGGGTATATATGCAGTTTAGGTTATGGGTCCGTGTTGGCTTCATCACCATGACAGATAGTTTTAGCTAAGTGATAAGTGGGTATCTGGTTTGGATAGACACAACTGTTCAGGGATATTGTTGAGCGGAAATTATTCCATGCACCGTTGGTGCATATGACCTGTGCTGCTTTTTTAACTCCAACGGAGGTGGCAGCGGTGGCGGAGGTGGCAGAGGAAGGGGCGGATATGGCAGCAGTGGTGTTATGGACAAGTGACGCGGGCGAGGACAATTTTTCAGCGGTGATGACATATTTACGATCGTGCCACTCTCCTTAGAGGGAGGTGCACCGAATAGTCTGATTGTAGAGATTAGTTTTAGGATCCTGCGGAGGATTATAATGAGTTTTAGTATCCTGCGGAGGCTTATAATGATTTATATATTTGGGATTCTTGATGCCAACAAAATGGGGGCAGAGGATTCACAACTGGCACCAGTGGTGAACTGGTGTGACCTGCAATACATGTGCCTCTTTACAAGTCATTTCATGTTACATTAGCATGGTAACATGGTTGTTCAGGTATCATTTTGAATGGGAATGGATGAGTTTGCTCTTAATGATTGTTATTGTGTTGCTATTCAACAGTTCAACTAGTTTTATGTACCTATCGGCACATCAAATGTAGATCAACTTCAACATACAGTATGTTGGCTGTTTTAAGCTTCCTACTTTTAAATTTCAGATTTTCTAGATTAACGAGGGAGAATAAAGAAAAAAAAAAAAAAAAAAAAAACAAACAAACAAACGTCAACAGTGTATATATTCAAGGGTGAGAACATAATCGGACGGTGTGAGATGGGCATGTTATCTGCATCGAATAATTTAGGTAGATTACGTACTAATGTTGATGCTTGTGTGAGAAACTCTGCACATAAACCTATCCGCAACGGCCAAGTCTATAATCTCTAATCGTATCAGTTTCTCTAGTCTACCATCTCTGCTCCTGTATCTAACGTTTGTTTTCCACTTCTCCAAAAATGGTTGCCACCGATGATTGATGTGGTCCGCCAACAGTGAGAAGTGTCATATAAATAGAGGAGGATGGATTCCAATTTGCAACATCACTGATAGGTTATTACATATTTACCAAGGACAAACTCACAAAAGAGCTATAATATATTAATATTAGTGAAGGCGTAAATTGTTATTTGTTCGGTAACTTACTCTGTGATGTTGCCACCATTATATGAGATTAGGAGAACCTTTTTTTGGTTACAAACGGAGCTAAAAAGAGCTCAAGCAAAACGAAACAAAAGACTAAACTTTGAAATAGGAGGCAGATCTCCTAGCTCTAACAGTAGAATTCAAGTCATCAAGAAAGGCTTTAGCAGCATGAACATGGGATCTTCATATTAAGAGAACTTTGAATAGTCGGATCTCCTAATTTTGAACTACAGAAGCTTGGAGTCCAAACTTGCCCAAGTCCCTTTTGATGTGACTACGTTTCCGGAGTTCAGGTGTCTTTATTTGGCTCTCACTGTAGAGGATATGGAGGATGTTGAGAAACAAAAATTCACCCCCTTCATGAATCTGTATCTGTACCTACCGATCTATCTAGCACATCAAATCTTTCATGTGGACACGAGAAAGGTTAAGCTGAAATGTGAAGAGAAAACCCATAACTTTTGCAGACATTGTTGTTGAAGAACATTAAAGAGAGTCCATTCTCTGTGTCTAGGCTGGCTCCCTTTTTAACCTCCTTATTCAAAAACCTCATCAATTTAATGTTTTGGCTACTTGGGCGGCCAACCAAAACCCCCCACCAGTAAAATCCTGAAAGGAATTCATGTATGTCATCTCTCATAGATATCTTTTGCCTTCAAATTCAATCTTGACCAAGTTACAAAATGGCACCATGCTTGCCCTTCATTGCTCTCTTTTGCTGATGTCTCTGTGTCAGTGGTGGCAAAGTCATATGCTCAAGCTAAAAACTCTGCCTGCACTTATATCTGAGGGCCATGAAGGGTTTGAACTCCCTGAAGTCTCCATATGCACATCAATGTTAGATCCAGATTTATATCATCAATGTTGGTCCATGATAGACAAAGGTTTCAACATCAGTAGTAAATTGGTAATGCACATAACTACAATGGGATATCATCCACATTTCTGGCTAATAATGTGCTTGTAAGTTATAGCGTAAAGATTTCGGCATATTCAACTCGATGCTTCATACCGATTGTGTGTGACCGAAAAATGTACTGTAGTCATTCCCAAGTGTTCATTTGCTTTCTTGATTCTTCTAACTCAATTCTTGGCATATTTGGATTGCAATGGCTCAAGCAAGCAAGTCTGTGCTAACTATATGGTTTAAGCAAGCAAGTCTGCTAACTATCCTAGACCAAAACAGCTTGGGAAATAAGCACACAACAAATTAATAGGCTCACAAGAGTTTGGTTTGCCTGCCTCCCAATTCCTAATTCAAATCAGGTATATTAGACTCTTAGCACCAGTCTTAAATGTATATCCGTACTGTTTGCAGCTTCTAGATTGAAAATCATGGTCTTTCACAGTACATAATAAATGTATGCAGTTGAAAGTTGAATATAGAGCTAAAAAAATTACTGATTCTGTCTATTAAATGTTAGTGTTACCAGTACATTCTTATACACCACTCCTTCCTCATTCTCTACAGACCCATTTAGAGCCTCTCTCCAACTCTCATGGGGTCTCTTCAGATTTTCATTTCTGCAGCAGCGCTACTAGTTCTGGTTTTGGGAGCCTTTGATGGAGCTCAAGCAGATACCATGGTCAGTGGCACAGTCTACTGTGACCAATGCAAAGATGGTGAAAAGTCCCTCTTTGATTATCCAGTCAATGGTTAGATCCACAATCTCTAACCTTTTATTAGTTATACATTCACTATTTTTTTTAACTGGCCTTGAAGTTTAATTCTTTGATTGCTATGTTGGGTTGCAGGAATTAAAGTACAAGTGGCATGTAGTGACAGTAGTGGCCAAGTGACAATGTCAAGGGAGGAGACTACCAATTGGTTTGGAAACTATGCTGTGAAGTTTGATGGGGCACCGGATTTGAGTGGCTGTTATGCCAAGGTTTCTAGCTCAGGGCAAGGCTCATGTGGGATTCCTGCTGGCCCTGCTCAAAGTCTCAAACTTGTGTTTAGGATGTTTGACATGGAAATGTATGCTGTGGACTCTTTGCTCACTCAACCTGCTCAGCCTATGTCATTTTGTCCAAAGTCATCTAATCCTGTGCCTGCTCCTGTAACATCGGCACCGCCAAGACAATTGGCACCGGATCCGCCTAGACAAGTAACGCCAGCCAGTCCTCCACCTTATAGGCTTCCCCCAATTGCTCCATTTCCGCCAATGCCTCACTTGCCACCACTTCCACCAATGCCTCGCTTGCCACCATTGCCGCCACTGCCACCACTTCCCCCAATGCCACCAGTGCCCTTCCTGGAACCCACAGCATGCCCACATCAGTGAGTTCATTTTAACTTGGGTCCATTAATATTAGAGACACCAATCCTAATCAAATAACTTGGTAGCTAAACATGACTTTATATGTAGTAGACGAGTTAGGAGTGAAGTACTAACAGCTTAACGAGCTAGGAGTGCTAAACTGGGAATATTGATGTAGGGTTTACTCTCAGTATCAAGTGTTATTGGAATCCTGGGTTCTTGTTCCACTCACATTTGTATACATGCACATACATAACAAATGTTACAGATTCATCACTATGCTTGGAAATTAAAGTTGTTCCCATACTGTTTTTTAAGAGGCATAGTAGTTGATTCCCAAGCCTCTATTGCTGACACCATTGTTGGGTGTGATTTTTCCAGGAGTTGGACAATGCCAGAGTACAAATGCTACTGGAGGGCAGTGAGTCCAGACACAAAGGTAGCTGTTATTTTCGGACTGCCTGGAGCACAAAGATATGGGCCTGACCTAACACTGTGGCAAGGCCTACAGGGAAGAGGAGACCCGTACAGGACTCTTCTAAGGGAAGGCATCACTGCATTTCTCAACTCCTATAACAGTCTTCAATATAGTTACAATACCATTGAAGTTGTGCAGCAAATGAATTCGGGATTGATGGGTTCAAAGAGGAATGTCCTCTATACAGCCTTGAGGTTCATCAGGGCTAACTCAGGCCATGGCAAAGTCCATTGCAAATTTACTGCTTGCAAGTGATCTTATATGATTGTTTGTCAATCTTAAGTAGACTATATTTACAGGATATCGCATGTTTATGTTGCTAGATTGTTAATCTGGCCTCAAGCATGAGAGTATACTTATTGGTGTCCCTGAAAAGAACATTTTCATATGGCTTCTAAATAATTTGAATTTATGATGTTTTGACCTATCAACATATGAGTTTCTATTATCTTTTGAAGAAGAAAAAGTTCATACAACCTTCATTGTACTTAATGCCTAAACGGCTCAATCACATTGTCATTGTTCATATTTTTTTAGAGAAGTATTGAGAATTTTATTAATAAGACAAAATAATACAACCATGAGAAATATCGGCAGTGGAACAAGTTTTCACCACTCACTTCCTTACCCGAAACACCAATGATTACAGTGGACAAGAACCCATAAGAGTTAACCGTAACCTAACATAATCCAGAAGTATCGATACATGCTTACGATCAACCTCAAGAAGAAACAACTATTTCAAACACTAAATGCCAAAATTATTAGCATATATGTACATGTAACCTCTTATTACATTGACAACAAGAACTAACCGACATTAATATAGTCACTAGAAACGATACCATAACCATACCTCACCTCACGACACTAACCTACCAAAAAACCTGAAACCCTCTCTCAAAGATGAGGGACACCTAAATAACAAAAAAAACTAAAAAAGACCCAAATACCTAGACCCAACCTAACACAGTGGATCTCTAACGCAAGCCCATGATGGCCCGGCCTGAAAAGTTCCAGCCCGAGTAGAACCGCTGCCTCGACATTACCTCTTCGTCACCTGACCCTCTGCCCTCCCTGACGAATCAAATCCATCATCCTTGCACATCTTCACCAGAATGAGCCGCACGCGATAGCCAACCCAAGACAGCAGAGCAACCGGGGAAGCCTCACTTGCTCCGTTCACCCCTTCGCCGCGTCGCCGCACCATCCCACCTCAACACAGGGAAGCCTCAAACCGTAGTCAATGAGAGGATCTCGCCGTCGGGTAGCAAAACTCCACAACTCAAATCTGATATCAACTTCCCGGGCCTACCTCGTGAAAGCTCACCCTATCGATTCACCTTTACCACATACCGGGTCAGATCACCGTCCATCGACCTTCAAATCATGTCTGAAGCGAACCCAATTGCATTGACGAGGTTGATCACCAACGTCGGAATAAGTGTGCCGCCGGACAAGCCACACCTCAAAAACCCTAACTTTTTACCCTCTCTTGTTTTTGCCGAGCCTCAAACGTTGATAAAAGGATTGTGACATGCTTGGTTCCATTTGTCATTGTTCATCATTGCTCCAAAAAAGTAGAACAAGAAGGTACGTCGGCACCTAATATTTACAAACTATGAAGTACCAGATCATTATTAAAAGTAAACCAACGCATATTATATATATTTACGTGTTATGTGAAAAATTACCAAAGAAAGTCCATGACTACCATAAAAAAGTCCCGACCATGTGGACTATTACACATGTACGTGTGAGGCTAAAAAGATAAACACAAAACCGAGATAAAAGATTGCATCATCAAAATGTGGAGAGCTAGAATACGGTACAGTATACAGTCATATATCGATACCACGTGGCAAACATTCAGCATTTAGGGGCAACACTGTAATTTGCATCTTAACGGAACAATAACGTCGTCTGGTAAAGCGGAAAGGGTTTGTGTAAAGTACATAGACGGGTGAATGTGGGAGGTTAATCTGCATATCAATCCATTCATCAAATGTCGACCTCCTCCTTTGATTGCACACATATCAAATCAGACCTCCTCCTCCGACAACCCTTGCCTCTAGATCTCCAATGCAATTCTGGGTCTTGTCGATTGGAGATCTCCCACGATAGCCAGGCCGATGCGGTAAAGAATCTAAAATGAGAGAGAATGAATGAGAATCTTGTTCATGGATCAGAGGATTACCTATACTTCTGAGTGAAACAAACACATACTTTGGGTGTTAAGTATGAGAGGAATCAGAGGATTACCTATACTCGTAATTATTTCCCTGAAATTGGATGAGAAGCTAATTGTCCAAGGCAAAGCATATGTTGATGATTCACCTAGAGAGCTAGTTTTTCTTTCATATTCTTCTTAATTATGACTGTAAACATCCTGGCAAATTGTTGCTTCACATTTAAGGCTTGGAATGCACAGAATGGTGGAGCGGCCACTATTCTTGTTGCAGATTTCCACTAAGGACACTCCCGAGGAAGAAAATGTAGATGTTGATTATCTGCAGAAAATTAGCAAGTCTTTGGGGGATATCATTAAAAAAGCTCTATCTGATGGGAAGATGGTCAACCGTCAACATTAATCTAGATTAGACAGAGGCTCTTCCACATCCTGATGAGCGTGTCAGTATGAGTTCTGGAAAAACAACAACGATGAGGGTGGACCAGTGTGATAGCCAGATTGATTTTGTGAAGAACTGCTGCTCAGATATTACTTGGAACCGCCCGAAAGCTTTTAAATTGAGCAAACAGTGCAAGTCTCGGTGCATCAATCATGAGATTGACAATTTCAGATCTCTAACTAATCGAATCCATCGAACTAGTAGTGGATGAATGCTTAATCTTTGTTCTGCCTTTTTTCTTGCTGTAAAATAAGCTAGCTATCAGGACCATCTGAAAACACACAACTACTGTTTCATTAATGATTATTCCTGTGTAATGTACTACCCTGTGTATTACAGATTTTTCCTCAAAATGTTTCATTAGTTGTCGTTTTATTTAGATTGTCAGAAACCTTGACACATGAGGCTAAATAGTTAAAAAGAAAAAAAACCAAAAAATAGATCAATCACCATCAAAATGTCACATTAGTTAGACCCTAAATAGCACAGATACGAGTACGCGTGTCCGTATTCGACACAATACGATACGCAGACATGTCAAATTTAAAAAATTTAGATATGGATACGCGATAGACAAGTTAATAAAAATTATCTTTAATATATATTTATATACATATAATTAAAAATACTTAGTTGTCCGCCCTAGAGTTACAATGTTATATTCACTCTTTACCTGCTAGCTAGCTAATTAGCAATAAATTGATTCCCTCTATGCAATTAAATAAGAAGGGAGCAATTGATTAATGTGAACAGGTTATTTGTATATTATTCAATACAAGTTAGCAAATGAGGTTGATCAGTTCTTATATAGAATTAGTAAATTTACAAAGACCTATATATTGCATACACAAGTCAATAATAAGGCGGTAGATTAGCTGTTTGCAGTCACAATATCTGATGTTATATTACCAGATACATAAACTAGCAATAATTTGGTAAAAAATCACTTAAATAGGAATAACAATTTCATTGTTTTCCTTACCCGTAAAATATATATAAATCTCATCTCTGACTCCATTGGTTTTATTTTTCATTTTTTCCCTTTCCATTAATACTCACAGCTGTTAGTTAGCTCTGGTTGTGTGTGTGTGAGAGAAGCTTTAGAGCTCTAGAGAGACATAGTTGAAGAGCCTTGACAGAGCTTGCCCTTAAGGATCATATTGTGACCGAACTAGTGGCGTCGTCCTTTGAGGGATATGCCGAAGTGCTGAGGATTTTTGCTTGGTCTTTTGCGTTGGTGGTCGTCATGGTGGTTGGGTGGAGTGGAGGTGCCCTAGAACGTGTTGAAGGAGGCAGTTTTGCCTCTGCTTTGTTGCAAGGTTGAGTCGACGGTGCTATGGCGGAGGGTTGGGAGAGACCGCCGAAGTGTAGGCTGCAGAAATCCCGATATCAGCAAACCTGGAGGGATGAATACGTGCGTGTCTAATTTGAATACGTGTGTGTCCATTGTGTGTCTAAATTAGATACGCGTGTCTAGTCATATCCAGACGTATTGTGTCCGTGTCCACGTCCGATACAGGATACGCTATCATTTTCGCGTATCCGTGCTACCGAGCTACTTAGACCTTTGTTGGATTGTCCGAAATCTTTTGAAATAAATCTCGTGGTAAATGGGCCTCACTTCAATGGATCTGTTTTGTGAATTATTCAATATCCAGGGTTAAAGTAGTAAATCAAGCAGACCTCGATTGCCTTCTTTAAAGGCTTAAACCCTCACCACTGGCCGTCACACACACACACACACACTCCTCTTCTAAAAACCCTGAGCCGCCTCTCTCCTCTAGCCTCTCTTCTATTTTCTGCAAGTTTGATTGATATATGAAATGGGTTTTGTTGTTTTTGGTGTTTGCTTATTGTTTCTGTTCTGGATTCGCGATGATGATAAATGATAATCCCAGCTCTATGAGACCTTTTGTGGTCCGGGAGTACAAATATGTTCATATATCTGAGCCCAGATTACACCTTTATGCATCTTCGTTTTTGATTTCTTTGATTCTTAAGTTTCTTATCGGTTTTGAATTGAGTTTTCAATCCCCATTTGTTTGATTTTGGATTATTGATCACTTATATTTCAGTTTTGTCAATTCGTTTTGGTTTGGTTAAATCTGTTTATATGATCTCAAGGGCACATTGGCAGTATGTTTTGGTTTATTTTTTTTTAGCCAAATGGCCATTAACATGATTCGATAGAAGTAGCTATCAGTTGGGAATAGGTTAATACTGAATTTTCACCTTGATTCATAGTGGATCGACAAGTTTTACCATCCTTGATTCATCATTTTGAGCACCATAAGGGGACAACTTTCCATAGTAGAGGTAGAGCTTGATGCAAACAAGCTCACCAGCAAAGCTAAGCTGAGAACAAGTTTATATATTTCGAACAAAACATGGTTCAACATTCCCGAAATAACAATGTGCACAGACTGAGGCATTCCAAAGCATGCTCATGCTCATGCTCAAGCTAAACTGGTGCTTATCATTAACCAAGCTACGTGAAAATAATAGACTAACACACTAAAGATTGAAAGAGAATTTGTTGAAGTTCTCACATTGTTATTCATTGACCGGAAGCAACCTTTAAATAGAAAGACAACTAAACAAACTTGCAGAAAAGACGGGAGACAATCCCATGACCAACGGACTCCTACTACTAGCTGAAATATCCCAACACAATAGGAAATAACAACTGACCCTTCCTAATGAATAGGACAACAAAACTTATTCAAACTGAACTAATAAACTCAACTGCACTAAAATCAAAACTTATCAGCCTCCCTTAAACTGATGTCCTAAAACATCAGTTTACACAAAAAGCTCCAGCAGCAAATTTCTGGTGTTCCAGCAACATCACAAACAACTTCCTTCCTTGAACACACTCCAAGCATATCTCGAAGCTTCACAAACACAGCAGCCTTGTGAGGCTTGGTCAGGATGTCTGCCGCTTGTTCTTCACTTTTGCAATAAACCAAATCAATGACACCATCCTTGCAGAGATCACGCAAGAAATGGTATCTCACATCTATATGTTTGCTTCTCCCGTGCAAAACTGGATTCTTTGACAACTTAATGGTGGAAACATTGTCACAGAAAACTGATGTAGGACCTTTCTGACAACAATCAAGTTTTCCCAGTAACCTTCTCAGCCATATGGCTTGGCAAACACAAGATGCAGCTGCAACAAATTCAGCTTCAGTTGTTGACAAGGTCACAATTTGTTGTTTTTTAGATGACCAAGAGGTAGCTCCTGACCCCATCATAAAAACATACCCTGACGTGCTCTTTCTATCATCTTCATCTCCAGCATAGTCACTATCAGTGAAACCAAACAAGTCCTGTTGTGCTCCTGTTTTATATAAAATACCAAAATCACTTGTACCTTGTAAGTAGCGAAAGATTCGCTTAGCAGCTAGAAGATGAACTTCAACTGGATTCTCCATATAGCGACTTATAAGGCTGACTGCATGCATTATATCAGGCCTGGTAGCAGTTAAGTACATTAAACTCCCCACCATTTGCTTGTACAACGTGCTATTAACCTTCTGTCCTCCAAAATTCTTCTTGAGCTTTGAACCAAACTATGTTGGAGTGGTGACTGGATTGCAACCATTCATCCGAAATTTCTCCAAGACCTCCAGAACATATCTCTGTTGTGTAATGAAAATGCTACCAGCAGACTGTATAACTTCAATTCCCAGGAAATAATGCATCTTTCCAAGGTCTGTCATGTCAAACTCAATCATCATGGATTGTTTAAAGACATCAAACATAGACTGATCATTACCTGTGAAAATCAAATCGTCCACATACAAGCACACCATGAGTATTTTTCCTCTGTCTCCAACTTTTATGAAAAGTGTATGCTCATATGGACACTTCTCGAAACCTTCTCTTGTAAAGTAGGCCTCTATACGACTGTACCAAGCTCTGGGTGCTTGTTTCAGTCCATATAGTGCCTTCTTTAGTTTGTATACCTTCTTCTCATTCCCTTCTTGTACATACCCTGGGGGTTGCTCAACAAATACCTCTTCCTGTAGCTCACCATGCAGGAAAGCTGATTTTACATCTAACTGGAAAATAGACCATGAATTTTGTGCTGCCATGGCAATAACTAGCCGGATAGTATCTAGCCTTGCAACTGGAGCGAACACTTCTTTGTAATCTACACCAAACTGTTGCTTGTATCCTTTTGCCACCAATCTTGCCTTGTATTTATCGACTTCTCCCTTCTCATTCAACTTGGTCTTGTATACCCACTTGACACCAATTATTTTGTGCTCCTTTGGTGGATCTGACAGCTCCCAAGTTTGGTTTTTCTCAATTGCTTTAATCTCCTCATCCATGGCTTTCTTCCATTTTGATTCTTTCACTGCATCTTGGAATGCTAATGGATCACAATCTGCAAATAAAGACAAGTGAATGAGTGCATCATCATCAGATAACTCATCTCCACTTACATAATCTGTCATCCAATATGGACTTTTCCTGATGCGTTGATCTCCTTCACTTGGTTGATCTTCAGCAGAGGAATCTGGTGAACTAAGTGTCTCTAGCTGTGAATCTGTCTCCTTTTCGGCCTCTATTTCTTCAGGAGTTAATGGAATTTGTTGTTGGACTGCACTATCCCAATTCCATATGTTTTCTTCATCGAACAGGACATCACGACTGATAATTATCGCCTTGGTGGTAGGATTGTACAGCCTATAAGCCTTGGATTGCTCACTGACTCCAACAAAAATGCACTTCATTCCTTTGTCATCAAGTTTTTTTCTTTTTTCATCTGGAACATGTGCATATGCAAGACATCCGAAGATTCGAAAGTGATCAACTGCTGGCTTATGCCCACTCCATGCTTCTTCAGGTGTCATATTGGTGACTGCAAAAGTTGGACTTCTATTCAGTACATGAATACTCCAGTTGACAGCTTCTGGCCAAAAACT
This sequence comes from Comarum palustre, assembly GCA_951800085.1. Taxonomy (NCBI): domain Eukaryota; kingdom Viridiplantae; phylum Streptophyta; class Magnoliopsida; order Rosales; family Rosaceae; genus Comarum; species Comarum palustre. Next base: position 1,167,718 of record OX637579.1, on the reverse strand, counting down.
CTTTGGAGTGCTTGTTTTTGCCAACATACTTCTCACCATGTTTAGAATTGTGCGGTTTTTTCTCTCTGCTACTCCATTTTGCTGTGGAGTATAGGCAGTTGTAAGCTGTTTTCTGATTCCATGCATCTCACAGAACTTCACAAATTCATGTGAGTTGTATTCACCTCCATGATCAGTACGCAAGGTCTTAATGAGTCTTTCAGAGACTCTCAACCATAACTTTAAAGCTTTTGAAACATTCAAAAGCTTCAGACTTCTCTTGTAAGAAATACACCCATGTTTTCCTACTGTAATCATCAGTAAATGTAATGAAGTACCTCTTCTTGCTATTTGAAACTGGGTTGATGGGCCCACAGATGTCTGAATGAACTAACTGAAGTGGTTGTTGTGCTCTCCAGGCTTTATTTTTGGGAAAGGATTGACGGTGTAGCTTGCCAACAACACATTCCTCACAGATTTGCGAGGGACATTGAATTTGAGAAAGGCCTGTTACCATTTTCTTTTGTTGTAGAGTCTTCAAACCACCAAAGTTGAGATGTCCATAACGGTAATGCCACAACCATGTTGAGTCTTGCAATTTCGTGGAGAAACAAGTCTGAGCCTTGGTTTGAATTGGCAGTGGGAACATGCGATTTGCTGTCATACTGACCTGAGCAATTAATCCCCTCTTTGGATGATGGATTTGGCATTGACCTGCTTGAATAATAATTTTATATCCCCTTTCTTGCAACTGTCCCAAGCTAATCAGATTGCTCTTCAAGTCTGGAACATATAGGACACGACCAATTGTCTGCGCAATATTATCTTTCATTTGCAGTCTAATATCTCCCTTCCCCATGACACGCATGCTAGTATTATTCCCAAGCTTCACAGTGTCTTTAAAATTTTCATCCAACTCAGAAAATAAAGACTTGTCACCACACATATGATTACTACACCCAGAGTCTAAATACCACATGTTTGTTTGAGTTACCTCTTTGTCAAGGTATGTCATCAAAAGCATTTCTTCTTCTACTTCTGCAAAGTTAGTCTTCTCCTCCTTTGCTGAATTGAAATTGGCAGGGCATTCATATCGATAATGGCCTAACCTGTGGCAGCGGAAGCACTCAACACTGGATTTGTCAAAATTTTGTTCTTGATTGAAATAGCTTCTGCCTCTTCCTCTTCCTCGGCCCCAACCACGACCTCTTCCTGATCCTCTCCATGTTATTAGCTCCTCACGAGTTGAAATCTTCAAGGCCTGCTCCTCTATGACACTGCTGGTCATTCTTTGCTCATGCACCAACAAAGAGCTCTGCAACTCATCAATTGACATCTCATCAATATCATTAGATTCTTCAATCGAACAGACCACATAATCAAATTTTGTGGACATGGATCGAAGAATTTTTTCAATGATTGTAACATCCTCTGTTTTGTCACCATGAATCCTCATCTTGTTGGCTATACCCAGCACTCTTGAGAAATAATCAGTGACGGACTCTCCTGCTTGCATATGAAGAATCTCGAACTCTTTGCGAAGAGTTTGAAGTTGTGCTCGTTTCACCTTTGCTGATCCTTGGTACTTTTTCTTCATGGAATCCCAAATCTGCTTTGAGGTTTCCTTTTCAAGGATGGTCTCCAGAATTGAACGGTCAATGGCTTGAAATAGGTAGTTCTTGGCCTTGAGATCCTTCAGCTTTTGATCTTCCCACGTCTTTCTTTGAACCTCTCCCACGACTACTTCACTTACTCCTCCAGTTGGATCAACAATTCCTGTTTCAATAAGACCCCAGTACTTCTTAGATCTTAAGAAATTTTCCATGAGCATGCTCCAATGGTCATAGTGACCATCGAAGCGGGGAATGGCAGGTTGCACATAATTGTTGTTTTCCGACGCCATTGACTCTTGCTGCTGCTTTTTTTTCTTTACCTCAGACCCAGTGGGAGCTCTGATACCACAATGTGAAAATAATAGACTAACACACTAAAGATTGAAAGAGAATTTGTTGAAGTTCTCAGATTGTTATTCATTGACTGGAAGCAACCTTTAAATAGAAAGACAACTAAACAAACTTGCAGAAAAGACGGGAGACAATCCCATGACCAACGGACTCCTACTACTAGCTGAAATATCCCAACACAATAGGAAATAACAACTGACCCTTCCTAATGAATATGACAACAAGACTTATTCAAACTGAACTAATAAACTCAACTGCACTAAAATCAAAACTTATCAAGCTAAATATCTCTTTGCCAAAAGCTTCATCACTATTCAACACAAGGTGTTTTCATGCACTTATTTAAGGCATTAACCAATTGCGTATGCTCAACTCCAATCTATTGTATTGCCTTTCAGTACCTAAACAACTCTCTTCACATCCTTTTTCTATTTGAGTTTTTTCTTTTCTCCCTCGACAAAACAAAAACACAGCTGAGTCTCTACTTTTCATTCTCAACGAATTATCTCTCTTTCTCTCTCTCGGTTGAGAATTTGGATATATCAACCCTAACCATTGTAAGTTCAAACGATATCATAATCCCCACTATTCTCTCTACTATCTTGTCATACTCACTCCAATTTCATGTTCATTTTTTTACGTCAGTATTTCAATCATTTCTATTGTTCCTTCTCTTTTGGTCTATCTGAACCCAATATATGTTGGAGACGTGTTTGAATATTTCAAATATCTTTTAGATAGAGTTTGTAGTTGGTTCGGTCAATAACTTCTAGTGTTTAAGAGATTTTTTTTTGTCAGTTAGTTCTTGACTAATTCCTAAGCCCACAATCTTAGTTTTTTTGTATGATCATGGAGAATTTTTTGAGGTCGAAGGAGTACTGGAGTCTCATTAAAATTGGTTTTTTTAAAGCCAGAACCTGGAGAGATGATGACTGCCGCACAGAGAAAAACTCTGGACGAGTTGAGACTGAAAGATCTCAAGGTGAAAAACTACCTCTTCCAGGCAATTGACAAGTTCATCTTGAAGACCATTCTTCAGAAGGATACCTCGAAACAGTTGTGGGACTCTTTGAAGACGAAACATCAAGGGAATGTGAGAGTACATCGCGCTCAATTCCAAACACTTAGAAGAGACTTTGAAGTGCTAGAGATGAGGGAGGGTGAATCAGTCACAAGCTACTTCTTAAGAGTCATGCTAGTGGCCAATGACATAGTAATTGTGGAGAGGACATGCAGGATGTGAAGATTGTGGAGATGATTTGCGTACTCTGACAGAGAAGTTTAATTATATTGTATGTTCTATTGAAGAGTCAAAAGACATCAACATTCTTTCTGTGGATGAGTTGCAGAGTATTCAGAGGTAGGGGACGAGGCTGAGGGAGACAGAGTTTTAACAAGTCATTGGTTGAGTGTTATAAATGTCACAAGTTAGGACATTTTTAATATGAATGTCCTAGTTGGGAAAATGTTGCAAACTATGTTGAGCTTGATGAAGAAGAGGAGCTTTTGTTGATGACTCATGTCAATCTTAATATTACAAAAAGGGAGGGAGTCTGGTTTCTTGACTCAGGGTGTTGGAACCGCATGTCAGGAAACAAGTAGTGGTTTGTCGATTTTGATGAGCAATTCTGGCATTCAGTAAAGTTGGGGAACAGTTCAAGGATGCCGGTAATGTGAAAGGGAAACATCAAGCTAGAAGTTAAGAGAGTAACTCAGGTAGTGACTGATGTGTACTACATTCCTGAGCTTACAAATAATTTGTTAAGCATCGGTCAACCACAAGAGAATGGGCTAGCTATTATGATTCAAGAAGGAACATGCAAAATTTATCATCCCAGAATAGGTCTTATAATTCATACTCAGATGATAGCTAACAGAATGTTCGTACTGCTCGCTTCTATAAAATCACAAGCACAAAATTGTCTTCAAGTCAAGGCGGAAGACACTACTGATCACTGGCATCAAATGTATGGCCATCTAAACAACAAAAGCCTTAAAACTTTGCAATACAAACAACTTGTAAAAGGGCTGCCACAACTGAAAGCTGTGAAGAAGGTGTGCACTGTATGTAACATTGGAAAGCAACATCGAGAAGTTGTGCCGAAGAAAAGTCAATGGAGAGCATCAGAAAGACTATAATTGATACATGCTGATATTTGTGGCCCCATTACACCAGTGTCGAATAGCAACAAAAGGTACTTGTTGAGCTTTATCGATGACTATAGTAGAAAGATTTGGATCCACTATCTGTCTAAAAAGAGTGAGGCATTTACATCTTTCAAGAATTTTAAAAGTCTTGTTGAGAAAGAAGTAGGAAGTGGTATAGGCTGTTTAAGAACTGACCAGGGTGGTGAATTCACTTCGAATAAGTTTAACAACTTTTGTAAGGGTCATGGTATAAAGAGGCAGCTTACAACAGTGTACACTCCTCAGCAGAATTGTGTTGCAGAACGTAAGAATCGAATTATCATGAATATGGTTCAGTGCTTACTTACAGAGAAGAAATGCCTAAAGTGTTCTGGCCAGAAGCTGTTCGGTGGACAGTACATGTGTTAAATAAGAGCCCTACTGTGGTAGTAAAAGACAAGACTCCAGAAGAATGTTGGAGTGGAATCAATCCAACTGTAGATTTTTTTCGATTATTTGGTTGTATTGGTCATGTTCACATACCGGATAACAAGAGATCAAAGTTGGACAACAAAAGTTACAAATGTGTGTTTCTCAGATACAATGATGAGTCCAAGGCTTACAGGTAGTTCAATCTCATTGCCAAGAAAATTGTAACCAGCAGAAATGTGGTGTTTAAAGAAAATGAGAGTTGAAAATGGGGGAGGAGTGAAGAAGATGTGAAGCTTGATGTACTTGATTGGAGAGATAGTGACTATGAAGATGGTGATCATGATTTCAGTGACTCTGATGAGAGTGAAATAGATGTAGATGAAGAAGGCAAAAATGAATCACCTGTTCAAGCTGACTGGAAAGGAGATAGTGGACAAAGCTCATCTGAAGATAGTTCCTCAAGCTCACTTGGAAAAAGAGTTGGAAAAGAACCTGATTGGATGCAAGATTATGTAAGCGGGGAAGGTTTATCTGGAGAAAAAGAACCTCAGAACTTGGCCTTGTTTATTTCACATGAAGATCCTACCTACTATGAAGAGGCTGGAAAAGTGAGACGTGGAGGAAAGCAATGGATTTGGAAATAGAAGCTATTGTGAAGAATGAAACTTGGGAGTTGGTGAATCTACCAGTTGGTGCAAAGAAGATTGGTGTCAAATGGGTGTACAAAACTAAGCTAAATGAAAGTGGGGAGATAGATAAATGCAAAGCTCGTTTGGTGGCAAAAAGATATGCTTAGAAACATGGAGTAGACTATGATGAGGTGTTTGCTCGGGTGGCACGATGGGATACGATCCGTACGATTTTGGCTTTGGCTGCTCGAAGGGTTGGTTGGTATTTCAGCTAGATGTAAAAAGTGCATTCCTATACAGAGAATTAAAAGAGGATGTGTTTATTGAACAACCACAAGGTTATGAGAAGAAAGACATGAAGAAGAGAAGGTATATCAGCTCAAGAAGGCTTTGTATGACCTAAAGCAGGCTTCAAGCAAGGCCTGGTACAAAAAGATTGAGAGCTATTTTTTGCAGGAAGGCTTTGAAAGATGTAGTCATGAGCCTACTTTGTTTGTCAAAACAGAAGCTGGTGGGAAGATCTTAATTGTATGTCTTTATGTAGATGACTTAATCTTTACTGGTAATGATACGTGTTTGATTGAGGAATTCAAATGCTCAATGAAGTCTAAGTTCGAGATGACAGACTTGGGAAAGATGAGAGATTTCCTAGGGGTTGAAGTTCAGCAGAATTCAAAGAGCATTCATCTGTGTCAAAAAAATATGCTCAACAAATCCTTGATAGATTTGGTATGGGAAAGTGTAATTCAGTGGAGAATCCCATAGTGCCTGGTTTAAAGTTGACAAAAGATGGTGATGGGAAGAAAGTGGATGCAACTTAGTACAAACAAATGGTTGGTAGCCTCATGTATTTGTCGGCTATCGGACCTGACCTTATGTATAGTGTTTGTCTCATTAGCATATATATGGTCAATCCAACTGAAGGACATTTGCTTTCTGCAAAAAGGCTGCTTAGATACCTCAAGGGAACTTTGGAGTATCGTGTGTTCTATGAAAGAAGAGGTGTAGTAGAGTTGGTTGCATATACAGATAGTGATTATGCTAATGACTGTGATGATAGAAAAAACACCTTAGGCTATGTGTTTAAGTAGCCTATTGTAACTCTTTCTACAACAGAGGCATAGTATGTCACTGCAACATCATGTGCTTGTCAGAGTATTTGGATGAAAAAGTGCTCAGTCAGTTCAACCTTTCTCAAAGTAAGTCTATTACTGTGTTTTGTGATAACTCGTATACTATTAAGTTATCCAAGAATCCAATTTTACATGGGAGAAGCAAACATATAGATGAAAGGTTTTATTTTTTCTACATGACCTCACAAGGGATGGTGGGGTTGAGTTAAATTATTGTGGTACAAATGAGCAGCTAGCTGACACTATGGTTAAACCTTTGAAGTTGGAGAGTTTGAGAAACTTTGAGGGCTGCCGGAAATGAGGAATTTGTTCGAGATAAACTGATTGCCTTAGGGAATTCTGTTTAGGGGAGGAAATGTTGGAGACGTGTTTGAATATATCAGATATCTTTTAGATAGAGTTTGTAGTTGGTTAGGTCAATAACTTCTAGTGTTTAAGAGATTTTTTTTGTATCAGTTAGTTCTTGACTAATTCCTTAGCTACTTACCACAATCTTATGGTTGTTAAGAGTTGCTGGCTGTATTTGTGCTTTTCTGTTTTGTAATGGCTCTATAAAGCCACGTTTATTTCAATCGAATAATAACAATCATTTTGTGAAAGTTGGTGAAACATTTTTGCTTAGAGTCTGATTGTTCTTTCAATATCGTCATCGTTTCTTTCTTTATGATATGTGGGTAGTGTGTCTTTATAATTTTCAAAATATTTGCAAGAAAGTTTATGTTGAAAAAATTCTTATGTCCAAAATCAGATGTGGGGGAGGTCAGTATAATGGAACAAGAGTATATGGATGTTGGGTTGCAAATCTCCATGTCTTTAGATGATACGGAAGAAAAAGAGTTATTCTAGTGAGGATCCTTAAGTTGAGAACTATTGACATCTCATTCGTTCACTTTTTAGATCTATATGTGTAGATCATTCATACCAATTTTTAGCTAAATCTATGATCGTTAAGGTAACAAACCAGATCACATTAATGAACGAACCAAATCTGTCAAATATGAACCGTTCAAGTTCATAATTGGTAAATCACACTTATGAATACTTTAACGATTTGCAATGACTGAAAATTTTCAAAATTGATGTACTCATAAATACTTATAAACTGAACGGTCAAGATGTGAATATAAGATAGAAAAGTGGTATAAGCCGAAAAATTATGAACTAATCGTTAACTTAAAAGTCCTTGTTAAAGAAGCTCCTTACAATTGAATCATTCAACCAGTATCATTGAAGGCCTCATTGTCAATAATAAGTATTATTTGCAGTCACTTTTAATATGTTTAGGACTTTGTTTTTCTTCTTTTTTTAACTGGCTGAGCACCTCTTCTATGACTAAGTATCTCACAACATATGGGGTTAGGCCTCATCATTTAGCCCTTCGATTCTAGTCCGCCATAAAACCCGTTCTCCATTAGGGCGGGCAGGCCTTAGCCCTTCTCGAGTAGGGTAGGACAAGGGTTGAGCAAATGAAACCCGGTCCTACCCTATGACCCTACCCTAATGAGCTCTTTAGGGCCGAACCCTGTCCGACCCTAAAAGCCCGTCCTTTAGGCCATAATAATTTCGTATTTTTTGTATTGTTTTAATATGTTTCTTATTTTTTAAAAAAACAATACAACTATTATTCTCTATTGTAGTTGATTTGCTAGCTTTGTTCATTTGATTTCCTTTTGTTTTGTTGATTAACGATTGTATTTTGATGATTTAGAGCAGTAGTTCGTGAGATATATGAGTATAACCACTTAATTTAGATATAGATGTCGTAAATTAAGTATAATGTGTATGCATGCATGTTAAATATAACACAAAAAATAAGATTCATTACATATAATTCTAAAACGAAATTATGAGAAAAAATAACAAGTTCATCTCGGCTCTGTTTAGCCCTATTTAAAGGGCCGACCCTACCTGACCCTATTAACCCTAACGAAATGGGCCGCTAGGGCGAGCTAGGGCTTACATATTCAAGCATCAGCCCTACCTTATCCAGTCCTAAATTTTATTGACTTTGACCAAGCTCTGCCCTAAGTCCTAAAATTTAAGGTCAGACCGACTCTAACCCGACCCATGATGAGGCCTATATGGGGTCAACCCCCATTCTAAATGTCCTAAATGATATCTCCATATTTTTCAATGGGGAGAGAGGGAGAGCGAAGGTGAAAAAAATTGTCACCGTTTGGACTTGGAGCAAGAAGTGAGAGAAAAAAACAAATAAAAAAAAAGTTTGACTGAGGGCAATTTAAGTAGTAAAAATAGTTGTGGGATAAAGTATTAATAAAATAAGGAGAAGTGAAGTTTGTCTTCTATCATCGTGTAACGTGTACTTAATTTTGTTTCTGTGTTTGATTAGGAGTTGGACATGGATAGATATGTAAACCCAGCAATGTGATACACGACGAAGCTTTTGATTGCAATGTGATACACGACGAAGCTTTTGATTGCAATGTGATGCACGAGTACTTGACGTTCACCTAATTTTTGTTCTTTGTGCTCATGTTATGATTGTGTTTTCACAAACAATAGTGTTGAGCTTTGAGGTATTTAGCCAATGGCATCATTTTGTTTTCTAAAGTAAGAGAACCAAAGTAAGATGAGTGTGGGTCTTCCCAGACGTGCCTGGAATAGGTGCTCACTGGGATTATGGACCGTCCGTTGTGTATTAGATGCTCTCTAGCATTGTTCTCAACATCTCATGGTGGTCTACTTCAGTTCCCCACCAAACTTGGAAACTATAGAAAGATAAGACTAGCTCATTTTGGACCACGTACACATTTCCCAATAGCTAGTATTCTTGCTCAAACCAGAACAAGAAATAATATTTTCCTCATCCACTCCCATGGCGAAACCAAGCTTCCCTCAAACATCATCCTTGTTGCTTCTCGTTCTTCTCACATTGTCACCTCTGCCAGGCACATTTTCAGCCGGCAAACTGTCACTCAAAGAAGCAACTATAGATGACATCCAGCTCGCTTTCAAGCACAACCAACTCACCTCAAGGCAACTTATCCAGTATTACCTTGCCCAAATCCGGAAATTGAATCCAGTCCTCAAAGGTGTACTAGAAGTTAACCCGGATGCGCTTTACCTTGCTGACAAGGCTGACTATGAGCGCAGGACCAAGGCACCAGTGTCACTACTCTCTAAATTGCATGGCATTCCTATTCTGGTCAAGGACAACATTGCAACCAAGGATAAGATGAACACCACCGCCGGCTCTTTTGCACTGCTTGGATCTGTCGTGCCTCGTGATGCCGGCGTGGTAGAGAAGTTGAGGAAAGCTGGAGCTATCATTTTGGGAAAGGCTAGCTTAAGCGAGTGGTCACATTTTAGGTCTAATGCTGCTCCCTCTGGTTGGAGCGCCAGAGGCGGTTATGGCTTGGTGAGTTGTTTAATGCCTCTATATAATTTATTTGATTACTATGGCTGATGATACATTACGAAATACACATGTTACGTACCTAGAGAAATATTTCAGATCATGTAAATGAATAGCAGAATTAAGCTGAGTATACATACCTTAAGAAACACCCCACAAAACTGAACATGAGTTCATGCATTGCAGAATCCTTACACATTCAAAGATCCTTGCGGCTCAAGCAGTGGTTCAGCAATATCAGTGGCTGCAAATCTGGCAGCGGTGTCATTAGGTACCGAGACAGACGGTTCAATCTTATGTCCATCAGGTTATAACTCAGTTGTGGGGATCAAACCAACAATTGGTCTTACTAGTCGAGCAGGGGTTGTTCCAATTTCTCAAAGACAGGATGCTGTTGGGTACGTAAGTATATATCAAACGTCGATTTATGATTAGTACAATTCCTTTTCCTATGGCCATGAAAAATGTGGTTGAATATTAGTTTTGATTACTCATGTCTTGCGGTTGGGATTGAGCAGGCCAATTTGTAGGACAGTAGCAGATGCTGCTTATGTTCTTGATGCCATAGCAGGCATTGACCACAATGACATTGCAACAATTGAGACATCAAAGTACATTCCCAAAGGTGGCTATGCACAGTTTCTCAGGCGTGACGGACTTAGAGGAAAAATAATAGGGATATTGAGACAGTTGTATGACTTCGGCAATGACACTTCTTTGGCTCAAACTTTTGAGAAACATCTCAACATTTTGAGGTAACAATTACTGCAGACCGGTTTCCATTTTTCCTGTTTTAGTCTTGATTGGAGATCATAAGCAGTGTCATCATCTATTTGGATGACCTTTTAATTTGGTAATAGGAAAGGAGGTGCTGTTTTGGTAGACAATTTGGAAGTGGCTAATTTGACTGAAATGTATTCTTCAAGCGATGAAGATACTGCATTGTCTGTTGAGTGCAAAATATCCTTAAATGCATACTTGAAGGAGTTGGTGGCTTCCCCAGTGCGATCATTGGCAGATGTTATAGCCTTCAACAACAAACACCAGAAACTGGTTAGCAAATACTGTCACAAAATCTCACTAAAATTGATTAGTGATAAGTAGTGGACCTATTCATTAGTGTATAATGCAAGTTCAAAAACCAGATTGTTGACGATCACATGAACTTGATTTGTTTATGCTGACAATGCAGGAAAAGATAAAGGAGTATGGACAAGAACTATTTTTAGCAGCAGAAGCAACAAATGGGTTTGGAAAAACAGAGAGGGCAGCATTATTGAATCTTTCAAGGTGGACAAGAAATGGTCTTGTGAAATTGGTGACAGAGAAGAAGCTAGATGCTGTGGTTACTCCTAAATCATATTTCTCACGTGTACTCGCAATAGGGGGAGCCCCAGGTCTAATAGTTCCAGCCGGATACGAAAACAATGGGAGACCAGCTGGTATATGCTTTGGAGGACTTCGGGGTTCAGAGCCAAAGCTAATTGAGATTGCATATGCTTTTGAGCAAGCCACTAAGATTAGGAAGCCTCCTTCCTTCAAAGGTCTCAAGTTTTAGAACAACATTGTGTTATGTGGAGAATGCAGTATTCTATGGGAGCTAGTAGTACTAGGAAAATGGAGTTATGTCTGCTCCCTGTATCTGTAGCAAGACTAAATGACTTTCTAAATAAGAAAAGAATGAGAGAAAGATCAATGACCAATTAATGTACACAATTCATTATCAACTGATGATCAATGGTTTCAGAGTTTAGCTGACACAAAAGACAGACATCACCAGAGATAATTCTTAGTAACTTGCAAAAGATAACCAGCAAAGCTAAGCTGAGAACAAGTTTCTCTATATATGGAACAAAAACATGGGTTTACTGTTTTACATACCCTAAAAAACAATGTGCAAGGCCTGAGACTTACCAAAGCATTATGCTCTTGCTCTTGCTGAACTGTTATTCGTTCATTAACCAAGCTAAAGTTCTCTTACTTCAAAACTAATCAACAGGCAGAATATACTCTTTGGTGTTTTCATGCACCGATTAAAGTCATTTAACCAATTTGCATATGATCAACTCCAATCTATTGAATTGCTTCTCAGTATTATTCATCTACATTTATGTGTCATTGTGTAGCATTACTTAATTTTCTTTCAATGTTATGTTGCAAATCTCAGTTTGTGATTACTGTGACAGATTAGGAGTTGAAGTTGGAAGGAAATCTCAAACCCAGCAGTGTGATACACGATGCTTATGAGTTGATTGCCAAAGTAGATGATATCCAGCTTGCTTTCAAGCAAAACCAAATCAACTCAAGGAAACTTGTCCAATATTACCTTGCTCAAATCCGGAAACTGAATCCGATCGTCAAGGAGTCCTAGAAATCAATCCCATTGCGCTTCACCTTGCTGACAATGCTGACTATAAGCACAGGACCAAGGCACCAGTGTCTCTACTCTCCAAGTTGCATGGCATTCCTACTCTGGTTAAGGACAACATTGTAAACAAGGACACGATGATTAGATGAACACCACTGCCGGCTCTTTAGCACTGCTGGTGTGGTGCAGAAGTTGATGAATGCTGGAGCTATCATTTTGGGAAAGGCTAGCTTGAGTGAATGGTCACATTTTAGGTCTAGTGATGCACCCTCTGGTTGGAGCGCCAGAGGCGGTTATGGCTTGGTGAGTAACGCCTCTATAATTCTAGCTTCCAAATCTGTTAGTTGAATACTATTGACTGATCATAAATTACGAAACATACATGTTTCTGTAAGGCTACATTTACTCCTAACAACATAATATGTTTAAGTACCTAGAGAATTATTTTAGATTATGTAAATGAATAGCAGAAATGAGCTAAAACACATAACTTAAGAAAACACCCACAAAACTGAATATAAGTTCAAGCATTGCAGAATCCTTACACATTCTCAGACCCTTGCGGCTCAAGCAGTGGTTCAGCAATATCAGTGGCAGCAAATCTGGCAGCCGTGTCATTAGGTACCGAGACAAATGGTTCAATCTTATGTCCATCAAGTTATAACTCAGTTGTGGGGATAAAACCAACAATTGGTCTCACTAGTCGAGCAGGGGTCGTTCCAATTTACTGTTGGGTACGTAAGCACATATCAAATCTCGATTTATAATTTCTCGTTTGGATATGACTATATGTGCTTGCATATGTAGTTTTAATTACTCATGACTTGGGGTTTGGGATTGAGCAGGCTGATTTGTAGGACAGTAGAGGATGCTGCTTATGTTCTTGATGCCACAGCAGGCATTGACCACAATGACATTGCAACAATTGAGACATCAAAGTACATTCCCAAAGGCGCGACCGACTTAGAGGAAAAGAATAGCGATATCGAGAGAGTTCTATGACTTTGGCAATGCCGCTTGGCTCAAACTCTTGAGAAACATCTTAACATTTTGAGGTAACCCGGTTTCTGTTTTTTCATGATTTAGTCTTAATTAAATATCATATGCAATTTCTTCATCTATTTTTCAAACGTTTAATTTGTCAGGAAAGGAGGCGCTGTTTTTTTAGACAATTTGGAAGTGGCTAATTGGACTGAAATCTATTCTTCAATTAATGAAAAAAATGCATTAACTGCTGAGTGCAAAATATCTGTAAATGCATACTTGAAAGAGTTGGTGGCTTCCCCAGTGCGATTATTGGCAGATGTTATACTCTTCAACAACAAACACCAGAAACTGGTCAGCAAACGATGTTATACAAAACTTCAATATAACTGTTTACTGATAGCTAGCTAGTGGCCCTTTTTAATGGTATGCAATGCAAGTTTTAAAAGTAGATTGATGATGACCAAATGAATCAATTGATCTCTTTTTGGTGGAAATGCAGCAAAAGATCAAGGAGTATAGGCAAGAACTGTTTTTAGCAGCAGAAGCAACAAATGGGTTTGGAAAAACAGAGAAGGCTGCATTGTTGAATCTTGCAAGGTGGACAAGAAATGGTAGTGAAATTCGCGACAGAGAAGAAGCTAGATGCTGTGGTGACTCCTAAATCAACAATTCCAACGCTACTTGCAATTATGGGGGCCCCAGGTCTTTCAGTTCCAACCGGGTATGAAAACAATGGGAGACCAACTGGTATATGCTTTGGAGGACTTCAGGGTTCAGAGCCAAAGCTAATTGAGATTGCATATGCTTTTGAGCAAGCCACTAAGATTAGGAAACCTCCTTCTTTCAAAGGCCTCAAGTTTTAGAGAAACTTTGTATCATGTGGAGAATGCAGTATGCCATGAGAGGAGCTAGTAGTACTAGAAAAAAAATGGACGAGCTAGTTGTCTCAAAAGCAGGGCAAGGAACCAGAAAAACATCCGAAAAGCAATCTAACAGAAGAAAAAAAACGTAGACATCCAGATATAGCTGATAGATTATAATCATTTGAACAAAATTCTTATCTACAAACTAAAACTTCAATGTATAAGGGTTTAGGGTTTAAAAAGACTAGGGTTACTCTTTGGAATTTGAGAGATAAGACTAGGCTTATATACGGACTCTGGAAAGAATTTGAGAATTTTCAATGTATATTCATCTCTTTAAGAATGGGGTTAATATACAAAGATATGGTAACCTATTAGGAAATTAACATCCCTAATATTAATACAACACTTCCATTCCTAACACTATATGTGAGACTCAAGCCAACACTCCCTCTCAGGTTGATGCATACAAATCACAAATGTCCAACTTGTCAAGTGAGTCACGAAAGACTTTAACTGAGAGAGTCTTCATAAGAATATCAGCTAATTGTTCTTCTGAAGGGACAAATGGGAAATAAATAACATGTCCATCCAATTTCTCCTTAATGAAGTGTCGATCTACCTCCACGTACATGTTTAATACGATCATGTTGGACATGATTGTGTGTAATTTCAATTGCAGCTTTATTATCACAATATAGTGGCATGGCTTTCCTCTGTTTAAACCTCAAATTTCTCAGCAAATGCCTCAACTACAACATCTCACAAAGTCCTCTGGCCATCTCTCTATACTTTGCTTCAGCCACCTGTGAGACCCCGATAATTTTATTTAATTTTCCGACACACTTAGGGTTTAATTCCGGTTACTTTTCGGTACGTCGTAACTTTGTCTAACACTTTTACGTTAAAACACACGTCGCCACATGTGTGAGAGTATTTCCGGAATATTTTCCGGCACTCCACGTATTTTTTTCGTACAGTTTTTATGATTTAATTTGACGTTCGTTTGTATTTAAATAATTTTCCAAAAATGAATTTGGTTTTAACATTATTTTAAAGTTCGGTTAAATCGTAACCGTTGATTCGATCGTTGAATCATGGCCGTCGAAAATTCTATAAAAACCCATCTCTCTCCCTTATCCTATTAACTTCTTTCCTTTCCTTTTCCTCTCTTTCCTCTTCAATTTCTTCTCCTTCTTTCTTCTTTTGGTCAAGAGACAGTCTCTCTCTCCCTCTCTCCTCGACAGAACAGCCCAGCCGCTCCACCACCAGCGCACGTCGAGCCTCACCGCCACCACCAGTGGCTTCGCGCTGCCCCGGTACCAAGCCCAGACCCCTAGCCAAGCCAGAGCCGTCATGAGCGCCGCCCAGCCAAGAAAGATCCGAACACTATGCATTCGACCTCGAAGTCGAACCAGCCCAAAGGAGGAGCAAGGAAGCTCCTAGGCACCACCAGGAGCTGCCTAGGAGTGAGGAGGAGGCCAGGGGAGCTCTGTCGGAAAAGTCAGAGGAAACTTCGAGGTATGAAATCTCGATCTTTTTTCTTGCTTTTAAGGTGTTGTTGAGTTGCCTAGAATGTTTAGAAGTTGGAAAAACAGGTCTAGGAGCTCGATTTGGCCAGAAAACGAAGCTTTTCCGGAGAGACAGTCGATCGGAGAGGTAAAAAATCTAGTTTTTACCGCGTCAGTTTAACCTTTTACCGTTTTTACCGAAAGGGTAAATATCTAATTACCCCTGACAGATTTACTATTTACATATTTACTTTTACCTTTACAGTTTTACTTTTACCATTTACTGTAACTATTTACTATTCACCAGTTGACTTTTACTATTCATAGGTTGACTTTGCTATTTACCAGTTGACTTTGAATGTTGACCGTTGACTTTTACTATTTCAAAGTTGACTTTTGACTTTTACCGTAAAAAACTTACTTTTACGTTATTATCGCTACGGTTAAATGATTTAAAAGTTTTTGAATTAAAGTAGGTCATCGAAAGAAACAATCATAGATTGGTCCACTTACAGTCTAACTCATGGCCCACGAAATCAAACATGTCAAGGGCGTGCTCAAAAATCTGGATAGTAGCATGACGGACTCAAAGTGTCAAAACAACAATCGAGGTTTATCGTCTCGGTATACTCCTCAGGTACTATAGCTAAAGATAAGGGTACGAGTCAATCTTCAAGAAGAATCACTTTCGCAACGAGATCCACAAGTCTAACTTGTCGCCAAGCCGAAACGGCAAAATCTCATATGATCATAAGATTCAATCCAAACGATATGGAATCGTAAGGATGAAATCACACGTCGTCAATGAAACTGGAGTCAAGAAAAACTGCATGCTCCTGCAAGTAGGGTCCACATTGACGGGACACATAAGGGTCAATGCATGGTTCATGAAGAAGACGCTCACACTCGTGTCGAAATAGCTAGAACGTTAATGGCAAGGTAGCCTCGAAAGATGACACGTTGCCTCATCCACTACGTCAACTTTCATAACACAGCATCACATGCTCCACTGTTCCGATGGAAAAGTTTCACGTAGTCGCAACGTTGAGTCGTAAAGACGTAGGTCTTCCATACCGGTACTCATTCATATCTAAAAGTCTTTGATCGAAGAGTTGTTGTCGTCTTTCGCGTCTAATCTCGAACTCGCGATGACATCTGTAAGTAAACTTTTGCTTACTCGTCTCGAACTTGGTTGAACTATGAGACGATAACATCTTCTTGCGTCGCTTTGTCTGGTTATGCTTGCCTCCATTGTCTTCAACTCATCGATGAACATGTGTCAAAGTGAGTCCTCCACACGCTCATGGCACGTCACATCTGTCTTCTAGAAAGCTAAAATGTCGCGTCAACAAATCGTCTCATCGCTCAAGATACACGATCGAGTAAGAACTTCACGTCCACGTAAGAGGAAGTTGCGTAAGACTTTTGGTAGTAGATACCTCACTTCTTTCATTCCTAGTTATAACAACCGCATGAACTGGTCACAAGAAATTTCCCGACAACTCAAGGGTAAGTCAAAGAGCTGCAATTGTCCAGAACGTGATACCAAAGGGTTGCAGACACAAATAGTGATGCAAGGGTCATTTGACACCTGAAACAAGAATCAAACACGAGTGAGGATCCCAAGTTAAGAAAACACTACAATGCGTGAATGACGCTCGTAAGGATCAAACAAATCCACTTGGGCCTCATTACAAGACAAACAGACCAAAGGGCTCGAACAATCAAAGTCAAGTCTGATTTAGGAGAAGAGAGCAAAACAACAAACTCTCTTGGCAGTAGCTTTAAACCAACCTTAGTCCAAATAAAATGGGTCACAACAACCTGACGGTCAATGAAAGGGGAGTTCCAAATCCAGATAGGAAAACAAAGGCACGAAAATCTCTCAAATGATGACACGTCTCAAAACGGTGATGATAACAAACAAGGTCTCCAAAATGCAAGGACATACCACAAGATGAAACAAGGATCAAACAAAATCCAGGTTATAAAACTAGGAGATTAAGTCGCGAAAATGGTGGTACAAACTCGGAGTAATTCACTTCGGTTTCTAAAGAAACTCAATAACTGCTTCCGAACATTACCACATACGTACCACATGACTCGAGGTGGCACAACTGATGGAGTCAACACTTCCCATACAGTGGGTTCAATCACTTCCTTAAAAGCTCTTTAATGCAACACGAGGTCGTCACATAAATGCGTCTGAAGATACTATTCACATGAGTGTGACTGGGCATCTTCACAATCTCTGTAGTTTTCTCCAATCCAACGCTCTTAGTTACTCGTCTCAATTCAGCCTGTATCGGATTGATGCAGTGAATCCCACGACATATCCGTAAACAAGCACGTCATCTTACCCAAGAGTGTAGAACTCTTAAACATCTCATTTCCCTTGAAATAGCTGAGAGAAACGCTCACGGAAAGAGTCTTCTTTCCACTCCAAGGTTACGTCGCTCATTACTAGTCTCACTACTAGTCATGAGGTAACCGAGCAATCAAATGATCCCTACCTCAGAACCTCTAATAAACACCCAACTCTCTTCACAGTCACTTGTTCCTCAAGTGTAGGTCGTGGTGCACTCCCAAGGTACGAAATGCTCACATTCGTTTCGGTGACTCTACGGCATGGCAACATCCTGAATGAATACTGGAAAACAAAGGGATACCCAATACCGAAACAAATGTTCGGCTCAGATGAAGTGAACAAAATTTGAGGATCTCAAAGAGGTACGAACTCCAAATAAGAATGGCTCGATCTCCGATGATAGAAATAGTGGAATAACGAACGGCTTATGCAATGACATTTGTATTGCATGCAAACAAGCAGACAATACGACTCGAAGAAACAACTAAGTCGTACCACAGTGACACTGAAGGTCTCCGATACCAAGTAATTACTGTCGCATCCCGGGACTATTTTCGACCCCAAGACACGGCAGTAACCGCCGTGATCCCGGACTAATGAATAACCAATACGTCATTTGACGTATTGACTACCCACTGGGCATAAACCACAAGGCTAATTTAAACAAATTGACATAAAAGTGAGCAGCAAATGAATAAATAAATAAAGTAGTATACAAGTGCGGAAGGTATCGTATAAGACTTAGACTACAAGATACATGAAAAGTCCAAGTTAGTAAATATACAACATGGGCCAACGAGCCAAGTTTACGTGGATAAAAGCTCGAAAGGTCAGAGTGCGCCAAATACGTCTAAACCAACAGTCACGGAGATCGAAAAGCTGAAGTACCACGAAGGATGAAAAGCTCCTCTAGGGTGATCCCGAAATACGGATGCTGAACAGCATGGACTGCCAAGCCCCTAGTCACCGATCCATCTCTTCTAAGGCAAGTCTACCGGGTACCTGTAAAGTAGGGGTGAGCACTAGTCCTAGCTAACCCAAAAGGGGCCGAACCCAACCAAGATAGGGTTTGAAAATAAAGGTGTAGTTCTCATAAATAGATACTACATATAGCTTTCACCGATGATTAAACAGTTCGTAAAACATGCAACAACCAAAAACTGTATTTGGTTTCCATAGGCAGATATAAATAAATTCATTTTCCATGTGCCAATGCTAACACCAATATGACTGAGCGCTCAAAGTAACAAATAGCCTGCAGGGCTTCACGGATCTGGGTGGCCGAATCCCGGGTTTGTCTTCACATCAAACCTGGGCCAACTACCTATGCGTTTGAAAACGCCTAGTAGCGAGAGTATCCATTTACAACTAATTCCCAACAGATCACTCATAACAACACACCGCACGTACGACTCGCTTAACTCTGTGCGAGACGAGTGTAAGCGGGAAAAAATAAAATAAACAGGCATTGCCACTCCGAAGGTTCATGCTCATCAACACCGTGGGAAAATATAGGCTAAACACTAGGTCCCGTCACTCTCAGGCTAAGCACCGAAAATCAGGATAACGGTACTACTTTTCGATTCGAATCATCACATGTGTGTCTAGCCTCGGTTTTCTAAACATTTTATGAAGCGATAAAGTAAGAAAACATATATCGCGAGGCATCGACTATGCACAAACAAACATCATATCATATAACTTTTATATCGTAGAGCACTACACAAAGTAAAATGTCACTAACCCGGAAGTTACGACTCACGCTAGCTGGCGGCTCACCCTACCTGTTATGATAAAGCCGAAATCCTCGTGCTCCAAGCCTCAATCCTCAAGCTCTGAGTGCAAGCGAAATCCTTAATCCGTCAAAAGATAAGTCAACGACTAAACAAGTCAAAAGTAGAAACGTAACGGTCATTCTATGGTCAACTACCCACTTTCCAAGTTTGACCAAGAAAAGTCAAAGGTTGACTTTAGGGTTGACCAAGTCATTCCTAGATTGACTAAAAATTTGACCAAGTCTACTGAGTTGGTCAAAGTTGACCAAAACTCAGCAAACTAGACAAACTTTTCGTTTATTTTCCCCGACACTAGAGTCTAATTATTTGATGTCTCGATTCTCGAACCAGGCGAGAATACGGATTGTTACTCATTCGGTACTTACGTCTTTCCGTCGCCTATTTAATTTTTAAAACTTTTGAACCATTTAACTATAGCGGTAAAACGTAAAAATTGGTCTTCTACGGTAAAAGTCAAAAGTCAACCATGAATAGTAAAAGTCACGGTCAACCATGATTAGTAAAAGTCAACTAGTTAATAGTGAAAGTCAAAAAGTCAACTAGTGAATAGTAAAAGTCAACCGGTAAAAGTAAACTCAACCAATCAAACTGGGTTTTCCGGCGTTCGAAGCGTTTTCCTGGGTTTTCAGACGGTTCTCCTCCGGCGGAGCTCCGCTCGCCTCCTCGTTCCTGGGCAGCTCCTGGTGGCGCCTGGGAGCTTCCTTGCTCTTCAAATGGTCTGGTTCGGTTCGATCTCAACTGTATAGTGATTTTGAGATTTCCCTCCTCGGCTGGGCGGCATTCACGGCGGCGTTGGCCTGGCTGGTGGTGGCGGTGAGCGTCGACGCGCTCCGGTGGTGAGCGCCTGGGTTGCTCTGTCGAGGAGAGAGGGGAAAAAGAGAGAGAAGCTGTGTTCGACTAGAAAGGAAAGAAAGAGAGAAGAGAAGAAAAGAAAAGAAAAGAAAAAGGAAGGGAGAAGGAAAAAGGAAAGAAAAGATAAGGGAGAGAGAGAAACAAAGGTTTTTATAAAACCTTTAACGGTCACGATTCGTCGAACGAATCCAACGGCTACGATTTCTTTTGACTTTTTAAATAACGAAAAACTCGAAAACGTTTTCTGTAAAACACACACTTGAAAATAAATTGTCAAATCACGTCCGTAAAACAGGACAAATACGTAGAGTGTCGGAAGAACATTCCGTAAATACTCATACGCAAGTGGCGACGTTTGCTCTAACATTAAAATATTAGAGTGCATTCTCGCGTACCGAAAAGAAGTCGTAAATAAACCCTAGTTGTGTCGAAAAATTAATAAAACTAGTCAGGGTCTCACAGTTATATCATGTAGTAGCCTTCTGAATGGTCCGACCCTAGTCTGGGAGACTCATTGTCATGGTGGAACCACTTTCCCTATTTTTAATATTGATTTTTACGCCAATGAGATTGGCATGAGTCCTTTTGTTTTTTTGAAATGATTAATTGAAGGATCTTTCCCTATGCGACGTGCATGAACGGTTTTCGGAGCAATAAGTGGGAGATCATATAAATTGACTATTTTTCTCACGTTTGGATATTATTTTTCGTCCACTCACTTTAATTTTTAATTATGTTTCTCCCCTGGGCCCTTCGTTTCTCCCCTAGGCCCTTCGTACAGAAGAGGAGACATGGTCAATTAATCCGTTGTCGCTAGAATGGTTGTTTAAGTATTACTTCCATGTAGATTGCTCTGATCACCCTAACTTAGTTTAGTTGAATTGATTGTTGAAGCGTATATGTGATTTGTGGAGCAAGATGGCTCCAAGTGTTAGGGTTGAATTATATATGTGGAAGTGTTTAGTTAGCTTGCAGGAAGGGTTGACAATTTCAGAGGATTTCGGTAAGAAATTCTCTCGAGTTGTACCCCGCATGATTTACTTCGGGTTAAAATGGTTAACCCGAGATGGGTCCTGACACATTAGTCTTATGAGAATTATCAATACAAGTAAAAGAATGATTTTGAGAACACTTCTCAACAAAGACTGCTTTATGCTTGGAATTATTCGGGTCAGGGATTGGAACCACTTCTTCAATCTCTTTGAATGATACATATTCTTTCATTGCAGCCGATGAAAGACACATGAGGCTGAGTTGTAGCTAATCATGAGACTTCAATTCTTCATTATTTTCTGATCCAGAGCACATATTACCACACTTGCACAAAGAATGGTCAAAAACACCAAAATTACAATACTTTGGTTTCTCAACAGATGTAGATTTTGAAAGCTTTTTGGAAGTCTTTCTATTTTTCATAAACATCTTAAAATCTTCTAAGTAAATGCTTAAAATCATTCACATCAAAATTATCTTCTTCAATCGAATAAGATTTTACCCTTGCATGAGGCTTGTTCCTTACCTCAAGAATCTCATAATGACTTACTAATGCATCATTTGATAAAATACAACAATTCATTAGATCAGTAACAGCTTTATGTTCCATCTTGAACTCCCCAACTGCTCTTACCAAGTGTATCAGATGACATGCTCTGATACCAAATGAAAGTATTCAAATGAAACAAAGTATGGAGGAGTTGAATATGTAGATTCAATCCTTTAGAGAATTAAAACAACAGACACAAACACAAGATTTTGTTCACTACAGTGTAAACCTCTCACGAAAAAACATCATTGTGAGACTTTTAAAGTTGTCCACACTAAATCAAATCCACTAGAGAAGAATGATTACAGATATATCAAGTAGTAAAATTATACAATCACTTTACTAGCATCACAACTAATTGTATCTATGAACTGCTAACACTATTCTAACTCTTCTTGAATTGGATTTGCACAAATGAAGGAACTTAACACGGCTTCAAAGCTTTCCAAGCCTATAATCTCGATCACTACAAGAATGACAGAAACAATAAAACAAACATATAAATTGAAATGAGTTTATCAAAGACAATGCATACTATGCAGCATATAATATCCTATTGTTGCACAAAAAATCAGTAATATGAAAAAGTATTTCCAAGTCTATATATAGAGGAGACAAAACTCTCACGCAATCAATCACCATTAAACCTGATTTGGATAGACAAGGAAACCAATTTCAAAACTATAATCAGATATATTTTCCATAACAAAAATATATGATAAGTATAAAACTTTTCAAAAATAATCTACTAATCAATGAAAGAATATAATCACATTTAGAACTTCTTTTCGTATAGATTAGCATATCAGAATATCAAGAATAATTTCGATATTAATACTAATCAACTCAGAATTAATAAGAAAATTCAATCACAAATCAAATCTAATATTCAAACATATAAAACTTAATCAAAATAGGTTTATTTTCTTTTCTCACACAACAATAATAAAACAGATCTTAAGCAAGGTAGGATTCCATTTACACAAAATCATCCTATTAAAAGGAAGATTATCATCTGTAATAAAATCCGTTAATCAATTATTAAGATAAGCAGGATATCAATTTGTTAAGGATTTACTTTTATATAAGAATGACAACATATAACTATTATATGCCTACAAGATATCCCTGTCTGTATGCAAACTAGTGTTGGTGATTCAAGACTATTTCAACCAGGTGAAGAAATAACAAAGGATGTGTATGAAGCACAAAAAGCAAAGAGGCATTGGGTAGATACTTAGGAGCATTGGACATGCTTTCCATGCCACGAGCAAATAACAATATCATTATGACCCAACTGAATGAGCAAACAAGAAAAGATGATGATCAAAACTTAAGTGGGAGACAACAAGTAAAATGTAACTGCAACGCGCGTCTCTGCATTTTCTTCAATTCAATCAGCTTTCTATTTTTCATTTTTACCTTTTAGTTTTAAGTTTTATCTTTTGAATGTTGGACCCTTGACACGTGTCACCTCCATGAGACAGCACATGTCTGCATACCCATGGTAAAAGTTTTTCTTTATATATTTTTTTTCCATCAGACAGCACGTGTCTGCATACCCATGGTAAAAGCTTTTCTTTATATATCCCGTAGTGTTTGTCAACCAAGATAAAAAGAACAGGTGGTCCTTGAACATAACAAGTTCAAAACCCAACATAGAATCCCCTCAGTTAGCATAAAAAAACATAGAATCCCTTCAGTTCCATCAATGGCTACCAATTCATGTTCACTCTTCTGGGTTCTGCTTCTAATTCTTCTCCAAACCACACTATCTAATGGGTCTGATTCAACAGCTCCCAGAATCCTAATGGAAGAAGCCACAGTCGATGATCTCCATCTCGCTTTCAAGCTAAAGCTTCTGACTTCAAGACAAGTCGTTCAGTTCTACCTGGACCAAATCCAAAATCTCAACAAAGATCTCAGAGGAGTCCTAGAGATAAACCCAGATGCTTTATCTCAAGCTGACATAGCAGACAAAGAGCGTAGTGAATATGAAACCAGTGGCCTTACACTGCCTAAGCTTCATGGGATTCCTGTTTTGTTGAAAGACAATATAGCAACCAAAGACAAGCTTAACAACACTGCTGGGTCTTTTGCTCTTTTGGGTTCTGTAGTGCCTAGAGATGCTGGGGTTGTCTCAAAGTTGAGGAGCTCTGGGGCTATCATTTTGGGGAAGGCTACTTTGAGTGAATGGGCTTACATCAGATCATCTACAGCACCTTATGGTTGGAGTGCCAGAGGTGGTCAAGGAGTGGTGAGTTGACCTTCACTTTTAGTCTTAGCTGCTTTGTTGTGGTTTTGGGATCTTTGGTAAACTAGAAAGATTTGGTCTTTGATTGTTTGATAGTAACAGAGTTTATGAGAAGTATTGTTTGCATTAATTTGCTATCAGCTTCTGCAATGTGTTTTTGGAATTTCTATGTCAAGTCCCTGTCTTTGATGTAGGACACATTGAGCACAACTGTTTCGAAATATTTGGAGAGGATTTATGTCCCATATAATGAACTGCTGGCCACATCTTTTAACTTAAAATGGGATTCACCAGGGTCCATGTTGTGCAAATGGAAGTCTGTTTTGTGAAAATATTATGGTTATCTATGTGATTGTTCTTAACTACTGATTATGAGTGTTCTTTGTCTAGTCTCCCCCTATGATGTAGTGTTTCTTCTGTTATATGCTGTTATTGAATTGTTATGGACTCCACATTTATGCATCTTTTGCACAATGCTATACTCATTTAAGTAAGGAATATGGATTATTGTAGCTTTTCTTGTAATGAGCAGAATCCTTATAATTCATCACTGGAAGTCTGTGGATCAAGTAGTGGATCCGCGATATCAGTTTCTGCAAATATGGTATCGGTAACACTAGGAACGGAGACCGATAGCTCCATCTTATGTCCAGCCAGTTTTAACTCGGTAGTGGGATTCAAACCAACTGTTGGTCTCACTAGTCGAGCAGGAGTCATCCCAGTCAGTCCAAGACAGGACACAATTGGGTACGCCTTGCACACATTCTGTTGACATTATACTTTATGTACAAGTTTTAAGTTTTTGTATGTAAGAGAAGTGCACTCATTAGTTTTAGGTGGTTCCATGTGTGGTATTAGGAACCTTTTATTCTCTTTTATTGGATTTACTGAAGTTGATAACTATGTTCATAGTATTGACTCCTGTGCTGGTCGGAACAGGCCAATTTGTAGGACTGTCTCTGATGCTGTTCATGTCCTTGATACCATTGTTGGCATTGATAGCAATGACAACACAACAATTGAAGTATCCCAGTATATTCCATTGGGTGGCTATGGCCAGTTCCTCAATGCTAGTGGTCTCAAAGGGAAGAGACTGGGGATAGTCAGTCACTTGTTTCTTTCGATCAAGGATGATGCTTTCTTGAATCAAACTTTTGAGCAGCATTTTACCACACTGAGGTAACATACTCCACTTTCTGTTTTTTAGTTGCTATAAAGATAAAAGATGGGACTCTTTACTAGGAAAAAAATGATGGATTTTCCCTTGCTGCATGGTAGGGAACAAGGTGCCATTTTGGTTGAGAATCTTGAGATAGCCAACCTTGAAGATATTCGTGATTTTACTTCAAGTGGTGAGTTTGTAGCAATGTTAGCTGAATTCAAGATCGCCTTGAATGCGTACCTGGGTGACTTGCTGAAATCTCCAGTTAGAACCTTGGACCAGGTTATAGCATTCAACAAGAATAATTTTGATCTGGTGAGTTTGTGATTCCAATTCTCTTTTTTATTGCATCAGTATCCTGAATTGAACTAATGTAAACAAAATATAAATAAAAGCCTGTTCAACTAAAGATGATGGTGAATAAACCATTGATAATTTCTAGGGAGAGAGACTAATAATTCGACTGTCACAATAAACTCAAAATTCTTGCTTTTTGTTCCTCAAGATGAGCCTTGCTTATATTCTTTGCTTCATTCTACCCGCACCAGCCTTTTGTGTGAGAATATGATGCAGTGTTCTAGGCACTTTCTAGGCCAGTAGATTACATTGGCTCATACTTGATATCTCCTATATACATTGGCTCATACTCGATATCTCCTATATAAGTTTGTGCGGTATGTACCCACTAGTACTTTTACCAAAAAGGTGAACTGAACACATTTTTATTGATCACTTACAGGAAAAGAATGATGATTATGGACAAAATCTTTTAGAAGCAGCTGAGGAGTCTAGTGGAATGGGAGCAAAAGAGCTTGAGGCATTGTCAAATATAGCGAGACTATCTAGAGATGGATTTGAGAAGTTGATGAATGATAAGAACTTGGATGCGTTGGTGACTTATGCTAATAGCGCTTCTTCTATCCTCGCAATTGGTGGTTTCCCAGGCATTGTTGTGCCTGCAGGATATCATGACTCTGATAAGTACCCTTTTGGAATTTGCTTTGGGGGACTGAAGGGTTCGGAGCCAAAACTGATTGAGATTGCGTATGCCTTCGAGCAAGCAACTATGATCAGGAAGCCTCCATCTGTTGGTTCTCACTACCAAAGTATCTCGACAACCGCCAGAAGAAGCTCCAATGTAGCTACTCAATAGCACCACCAGGAAAGTTCAAGTCACTTGTACGATAGTAGTGGCTCGAATACTAAGCTTGGCAATTAACGGTCCAAGTGATTATATTGCTAAAGAATAAACAGTGCCGTTAACTAAAGTCGCAGTTGTGAGTTTTGTATGGTTCTTGTGTTGACGTGAATCAAATTGTCGAAATCTAATGGTAAGCCAGCTTCAGTTGTAAATTTAGAAAATGTGAAGTCCATTTTGAGACATTTTCTGTTATATAGGTCCATCCAAATATTTTTATCCATGTAAGTCTACTTTTATGTCTAAATCTGTTATTGTATTTTTATGTTATACCTAAACTATCATTTCCCTACAAATCTGTTTCTCTCTTCATTTCAAACAAAAGAAAAATCTCTCTCTCTCTCCTCAACATGACCAACTAGATCTCGTCGGAATCTACTGGAAGTTGAGCCCTCATCGAAACCTTAAGTCTTCGAGCCTCCGCGACCTTCCACACAACCTCCTCATTCTTCCTTCATCCCTGGCCTCACCATAACAACCTCAAAAACATTTTGTCGACTCTGATCGAGAAGTACAAAATCACGTCGATTGATTCCGATCGAGAAGAACCAGATCTGGTCGACAACGGAGGTTTCTCTCTGAAGATAAGATCGGTACCACTGCACCAGCAACCCATACTCTTCCTCTTCCTCTCGTCGTCGACGTCAGCCACACAACACCAAATCATGAGGCATGGATCTTCATGACATGCTCGGTGGCTTTGGGTCGTCCGTAACAAAGATCAAAACTATAGGGGTTTGGCACCTTGTATGTTACTAGCTTTGAAGTGGAGGTGATTAACCAATATTTGTAGAAAATAGGATTCATGCGGTTTTTTTCGGTTTTTATGTTAGTATATTTGTAACACTGCGATAGTACTTTTTAATGTCTGAATTAGTATTTTCCCAATACCATGACAGTTTTTTATATACACAGATAATGTTAGTATGTTTTAATTTCTATGTTAGTATCTTTCTGAACCGCTGGTAGTAGAATTTGCTTCATTTTAATTGTTGTTGGCGGTGGTAGTGGTTTTTGTTATTAGCGATTGTAGCTTTAGTTTTTCATGATAGTAACTTTTCTAATTGGCAGTAGTAGCTTTTCTCAATAGCGGCAGTAGCTTTTCAACATAGCGATAACAATTATTGTTGTTGGCAGTAGTAGTTTTTATTTTTAGAGATTATCTGTTTAGGTATTGGTTACAATAGTTTTTACAGTAGTATCTTTCGTTGGTGGCAGAAGTAGCTTTTGTGGTTTGTGGCAAAATCTTTTGTAGCCGGTGATTGTAGTTTTGTAACCAATGGTAGTAGCTTTTAGTGCTTAATGTAATAGTTTTATTTGTCATGGTAGTATCTTTTGCTGACAGTAGTATTTTTTTTGTTAGTGGTAGTAGCTTTATTTGCTAACAGTAGTATCTTTTGTTATCAATAGTAGTAGATTTTGTGGTCGTAAAAATCCTTACAGGAGGTCTGCCGAAAAATAATAGTATATTTTGTGACCTCATTGGAGATTGCTAGAAATCTTTCCGTAGTAGTTTTTTAGCTAGTGCCAATAGCTTTTGTCATTGCCAGAAACTTCATCGGAATTTGGACGGAAACATTGTTGGTGGTCAGTCAGAGACGTTACTAGAATTTGACCAGAGGTATCGTCGGAAGGAAGAGTAGTAGTTGGCATTTACTTAGTGGCAGTTTTTGTAAATACAAAAGAGAAACTCTAATTTTTGGATTGGATAACAGTCTGTGATTTTGTTAAACTTCAATACCTAATATAAAACTCAATTGTAAGCTCAGGTGGACTTATGTGAACAAAAATGATTAGATGAACTCCCATTAGAGAAAATATCTCAAAATTGACTTCTATATAATTGATGCTTGTAAATTCACATTAGCTGGTGTACATGTTCTCCACATGCCATGGTTGATCTATTCAAAGCCTGATAAGTATTTTCCTCAAACAGATTAGACAAGACAAGTAGACAAGCTAATAAATCCCCAATACAAGCAATTAAGCGTTAGAGGTTTTGCTTTTTCGATATGAGACGGCCAAGGGCTATGAATTGGTCATACACAAGCTTAAATAATCAAAATAGTTTTTTGATTTGCATGCATCTGGACCTTCCGGGATAGTCCTAAAATGCTGTAGAATTGTGCCGATCAATGCCATATGTTTCAGTCTTGTTCTACTAACTGTTATTGTTGTTTCGTTCCACAGTTGCTAAAACATCTTGTACAACCTTAACTAGGATACAAGGAGATCATCACAATACATCGTGTAGTTTTTTATATCAAAATATGTCAATGTCAAGATTTGGTTTATATATACCAAGTCGAAGAATCTGTGCAAGGAATGAGCTAGTCATTACTGCCATGGCTACAAAACGACCATCATGCATTTCTTTCTTCTCAGTATTGGTGTTGATTCTTCTGGCCTTAACATCATTTGGCTCACTAAGTTTCACTGTCCATGGTTTGTCAATTAGAGAAGCTACAATCTATGATCTTCAACTGGCTTTCAAACAGAACCAACTAACTTCCAGACAACTTGTTCAGTTCTACCTTCAAGAAATCCACAGGCTTAACCCGGTGCTTAATGGAGTCATAGAAGTGAACCCGGATGCACTATACCAAGCTGACAAGGCTGACTATCAGCGAAAGGCTAAGGCCCCTGGTTACTATTCCGGCTTGCATGGCATTCCTGTTTTGCTCAAGGATAACATTGGAACCAGAGACAAGCTGAACACAACTGCTGGCTCTTTTGCACTGCTTGGATCTTTGTTGCCTAGAGATGCTAGCGTGGTGACCAAGTTAAGGAGTGCTGGAGCCATTATCTTGGGGAAGGCTAGCTTGAGTGAGTGGGCTCAGTTCAGGTCTCTCACGGCACCGCCAGGTTTAAGTCCCAGGGGTGGCCAAGGAAAGGTAAACATGAAACTCGTCAAATGCTTGTAAACAGAGGTTTTGAACATTGATTGATAGCAGTAGAAATAAAGTAGCATGTTTTTTTTTGATACATAAGTAGCATGCTTTCACATGCAAGTAACTGAGAATTTTACATACAACACACTTCTCATATATATTGATGGTTTAGTCACTTGTGATCAGTTATTATGAGAAAGTGAGAAACATTTTGCAGTTTCTGTGCATGCAAAGCTGATCAGTCCATAGCCTAAATTAGTAACAGTGATAAATTTGGCTTTTGCTCATACTATGTACTTATAAGATTAAAGTTCATTTTTGGTGTGCAGAACCCTTATGTACTATCTGCAAGTCCATGTGGATCAAGCAGTGGATCAGCAATATCAGTTGCAGCAAATTTGATAGCTGTGTCTCTTGGGACTGAGACCGACGGCTCAATACTATGTCCAGCAAGCTTTAACTCAGTAGTCGGCATCAAACCTACCGTTGGACTCACAAGCCGAGCTGGGGTGATCCCAGTTACTCCGAGACAGGACACCATTGGGTAAACTGAAAACACATCTCAATTTCTGTTAGTCCGGAGTATAGTACATCTTTAAGTTTCAAGACCTAGGACTACTAATTGTCATATTTTGCTTCAACTTCAACCGAATAGTTACATATAGTTACATGACATTAACTAATGGCATATGATGTGTTCACTGGAACAGACCCATCTGCAGGACTGTGACAGATGCTGTTTATGTTCTTGATGCAATTGTAGGCTATGACTACAAAGATCAAGCAACCAAAGAGGCATCGAAATACATTCCAGGCGGTGGGTATAAACAGTTCCTTGGGGCTTATGGGCTCAAGGGAAAAAGACTGGGAATAGTGAGGAACCCCTTCTTCTCTTCTGGCAGTGGATCTCTCCAACTTCAAGCATTTGAGCAGCATTTCCAAACTCTAAGGTAAGTGTATGTGCATTTAATTTCACTGCAATTAGCTAGTCCCATTACATGTCTTAATGTATTTAACATGATTCAAACTTTATAAATTCTAGGCAAGGAGGTGCTGTTTTGGTAGACCATCTGGAAATCACAAACATTGATACTATCTTGAATTTTAATTTAAGTGGAGAAGCAATAGCATCACTTGCTGAGTTCAAACTAGCCATAAATGCATATCTAAAAGACCTTGTGGTGTCCCCAGTTCGATCTTTGGCAGATATCATAGCCTTCAATTTGAAGTTCTCTGATGTGGTAAGTAAATCAGGTTCAATTTCTCTTGTACCGTACAAGATAGACCAAAGAGCAGGATAAAGTTTTCTCGCCAGTTTCTCAATCTCAACCTCATCACCTTATCGGTCCAGATTGATAATTTGTTAATTCAATGGCTAATGAGATTCATATACTTGTTGGTTGTGCAGGAAATGATCAAGGAATTTAGCCAGGACATTTTTCTTGCAGCACAAGCAACAAATGGGATAGGCGATAATGAGAAGGCAGCATTGTTAAATTTAGCAAAGCTGACTAAAGATGGATTTGAGAAACTAATGACATACAACAAGCTAGATGCATTGGTGACTCCTGGTGCGGATGTTGCCCCTGTACTTGCAATTGGGGGATTCCCAGGCATTAGTGTCCCAGCTGGATATGACAATAAGGGGGTGCCTTTCGGTATAACGTTTGGGGGTCTAAAGGGATCTGAACCAAAGCTTATACAGATTGCCTACGGTTTCGAGCAAGCTACTAAGATTAGAAAGCCTCCCACATTTCTACCATAAAGCTTTAGGGTAGCATAGCTTCGTTCCTAATTTGATTTTTGTTCTTGTCGTCTTGAAATCGATCATGAACTGGTGTATGAAGGGTAATTATAATCTGTTTGGCATATCTAAATGGGAAATTGATATGAATGATAATATCTTTACGTTGCAACTCATCTTACGTACCAAGTAAAAAATCAGATCATAAACGTACACTAACAAGGGATGTTTTTGATTAATAATATCACTACATTATGTCAATATCAACCAAAATTCAGGTTTAGAAAATTTTCCCATTATGGAAAAAAGATTATGGCTAAATTTTTCCCATTATTGTCTCATTCCAACATCTGACCTAAAAGCACTATCCAAATCCGAATTTCCTATTCTCTCATACCTAATAGGTTTACACCCTCCATAAAAACTCAATATAAACATCAAGCTAATCGCCAGAAGCCTCTCACAAAATTTACAACTAGAAGAAAGATGGCGCATAGTCGATTCATTATAGGGTTGGCCATTACACTCCTAGTCACCATGGCCACCACACCTTGTCACTGCAAATATCACTCAAAAACAGTCCCCCTACACTAACTCAAAGAAAAAGTGACGCACCTCCACTTCTACCTCTTCGACATCCTCAGCGCCACCAAACCTAGCGCTATGGTGATCGCACGTCCAAATGTCACCACTGACAAGTCGGCCACGCCCTTTGGCAGCCTCTACGCCATCAACGACCCTCTCCGAGAGAGCCCCGAGACCAACTCGTCGATTGTTGGAAATGCCAAGGGGCTCTATTTGTTCGCCAGCCAAGATCCAGCTGATTTTATCATCATTATGTACGTGGATTTTGGTTTTACTACCGGTAAGTTTAAAGGGAGCTCCTTTAGTGTGTTTTCGAGGAATCCAGTGGCAGAGTTGCCGGAGCGAGAGGTGGCTGTGGTTGGTGGGAGAGGGAAGTTTTGGCTAGCGACGGGGTTTGCAAGGGTTAAGACTCATTACTTCAATGCTACAAATGGTGATGCCATTTTGGAGTACAAGGCAACTCTCATTCACTACTGATCGACAAAGTGAAGGAAAAAACATACAGTTGAATTTGATTGAAATAAAATACTCTAAATCCTATGCGTTATTTCATGTATGTAAATAAAAGGGAGAACTACAAATTGGTACCCGACAACATTTAAAAACACAAAAACTTCACTTTTAATAATTTTTATACAGATTAGGACACAAGCTCAGACCTAAAACCAAGAGTATCAGGCCTAACCCGAGTTTTGACTGTGAAATGACTAAAATATTCAGCTTTCACAATCAAATTACGCACATTGCCACTCATCTCTTCTTAACCCCTTTGATATGGCTCGTGTTCTATGTTTTTTGTTGAATCTAATCCCTTTTTCATCTCTCTCTCTCTCTCAATTTTGCATTCTCCATTGCCAAACTGTGTCTTATTCAACCATCACGTCTGGATCGATGTCGTTGTAGGCCACATGAGCTTGTCGTCGACGACTTAGATGCCTAGTGCGACTGACATCTAGATCTGGATTCGTCGTCTGCATTTCCCGAGCAGCAGCCTTCTTGGCGGAGAGATCGAAGGTGCTCCAGTGGCTGTACCGCATCAATGCCTCAGCCTTGCCGCCTCTCTGCCCTAATTTGGTCGCTCCTTGTTCGCCAAAGTCGTCGATAACAACGAGATCTATAAGCAGTCCAAGTTGCTCCGTGTTTGAGGCTGTAGCACGGCTCCCTCATTGATCGACGACCATGGAGCCACCAATTCTTTTTTCTCTGGATCTAAGGTTTGTGAAATTTGACTCTTAATGAGCTTGTAGATATGTTTCATGTTTTGATGCATCTATGGATTTTTCAATTGAAAAACCAGACTCATATTTTCCGACAGTAGCAACACATTAGCATTAGTAAGCAGTAGCAGTGCATAAGACTCGTTAATAGCAGCGCATAAGAGTCGATAGTAGCAACACATTAGCATTAGTAAGTAGTAGTAACGCATAAAAGAATTGATAGAAAGTTTTCATTCATGACAGTATATCAGCTTTGTTTGGTTTCAGAGAATTACTAGAAAAAATTGCAATAGTACTAGTAGTGACACCTTTTTATTAGCAGTAACATCTTTCTATCGGGTGTTATTATGCTACTTGGCAGTAGCACAGATTTTCAGACGTCAGTAGTAAGGTGCTCCTCGGCAGTATCACACATTTTACTTAGCAGTAGCACACATTTTCGGTCGACAATAGTAGAGTGCTACTCAGCAGTAACACACATTTCTGGTCAATAGTAGCAGTTAACATGTAGTGAAGGATATTCTGGTAAAATAGTAGTGACAGATAACATGTGGATACTAGTTTGTTCTAAATTGTTAATATTTGTCTTTAAAAGTGTATATGTATAAATATTGTATTTGTAAACTGAAATTTGATCAATAACTAAAAGGAAAAATTGCACAAACAGTACACCAACTTTGCTCCACTCATAATTAAGGTGTCTGAACTTTGTTAAATAACACATTAGTACATGAACTAACCAGTTAGGCCTAATTTTCGTACATGTCGTTATAACACCGTTAAAAGTTAGTATTTTTTTTAGATCTTTTTTTCTGAGATATTTTTTTCTCTTTTTTTTCTTTCTTTTAAATAGGATATTTTTTTTCTGCTAGGTGTCGAATCGGTGTCAAATCTGCAAATTTATTTTCTTTCTTTTAAATAGGATCTTTTTTCCTAATTAAGGTGTTATCAATCAAAGAAAAATTAACTGATTTGACACCTAGAAGAAAAATTATTTTGGTTACAATTTAACCTCCGTTTTGTAGATTGCTACTTGCTGGTATATAAGGGAGAAAGAATTTTGGATAGTTGTTTACAGGTAAGAGAGCAAGAGAGGTTAATTAAAGAATTAGTAAAAAAGAGATCTCAAGCGCATCCACTACCTATTGACGAAGTCATGTCATAATGGGGGTATGAATGAAATCATTTGATCCTCTTTAAAAAAAATCTAAAAAAAACAGTAACTTTTAACGATGTTATAATGACATATACGGAAATTAGACTTAACTTGTTAGTTCATGTACTAATGTGTTATTTAATAAAGTTCACACCTTAATTATGAGTGGAGCAAAGTTGGTATAGTGTTTGTATAATTTTTTCTAACTAAAATGTATTTTGCTATAAATAAAAAGTATTATTTACAAACCTATAATATATCTTGCCAAATATATACTACAAAAAAGGGAGACGTAATTGTCAAATCTACCTTAATATTGGTCAACTCTTAAACAAGTAAAAGAGATATTATAGTAAAAGAAAAATACAAAAAAAAAAGAATAAAAGGAGTTGATGGGGCGTAGGATTATGGAAAAAACAGTTGAGAATAACAATTATTCAAAAAACAAGAAAGCAAGATAATCACCCCTATAATCTTGGGGTCTTTACACACATAATGTGTAGGTTTTAAAGGCTAGTCACTATTTCTATTTTACTATTTCTATTTTTTTATTTTTACTTTTAAGAGATAAGAGCATCTTTATCACTCTTTATTTTAGCTTTTTAACTATTTTAGAGAGTGTGTGTTTATGTTTTTTTTAGGTATTTTAGGATCCGGAGCTTTAGCAGACTAACTAAAGTTTAGCTATTATAACTTTTAGTTATCTCACTAGCTATAGTTAGTGAGCTGTGGCTTTCTAAAATATAATACATTCCTTTTAAGTTATTTTATGTGATAAATAAATACATATAAACTATTTAATTTCTATTTGAAAAATAATATTAATTTAGGGATGTCACTTTTCATATTTAGTAAACACTTTCATATGAAGATAAAATTGAAGTTATTAAAAGTAGAAAGTTAATGTGTGGATTACAATTTGGGATGTATGGATTTCAATTAACTAAATTTAATACTTGCTAAAATAAAGAGTATTGATACATACGTATTTCTAAAGTCGTTTGCCAAAATGATAATTGAGCTAATTTGACTAAAATTTAATTAAAAAGACTAGCATTCGTAAATTAAGATGCTCTAAGTCATAACATCAATTAACTTTATCAAGTGAGGAAAACAAATCTCAAAACGTCTTGAGTGCACCATGGTGCACTTAAACCAATCATGTGCAGCTCACATTCATTAACGGATATTAAACATTTTCTTTTGGCGTTAAATGAGATAAATTCCATTGATCCATGATCAATGACGCGACTATTACAATCAAGCATGAATAGTCTGAAAACCATACAACACAGCTAACAACTACGAAGGGAAAATACAACGATTAATTTCAGTTTACTCACCTGAAGTTTGGGGTTAACATCATTTTATCCCATGTACTCTTAATTTTAAAAGTTTACCCCTTAAAGTTTTCGATTTTCATCAATCATGCTCAATTACTGAAATTTTGTGTAATTTGAATGTTAATTATAACTTCATAACTCACTTTAAGAAAAAATATAGTTATCTAACAACAAAAATCGTCTTTTAAAACTCATTTTCTAAGATTACATATAAGCATTTAACATTCAAATTGGGCGAAATTTCAACAATTAGAGATGATTGATGAAAATCAAAAACTTTAAGAGATAAACTTTCAAAATTAAGAGTACAGATGGTGAAACGATGTTAGTCACAATCCTCAGGTGTGTAAACTGAAATTAATCAAAAATACAAATACCAACAGCAATCAAAAAGTCATATTATTGACTACCTAGCCTAAAACGTACAACAACAAAAAGCTGTTAAAACAAAAATAACAATAAAAACATCTTCAACCCAACATAGCCCACAAATCCTCATAGCCTCTTGAATCTTTAGACACCTAAGACCTATTGGGGTACGTTTCGAAATATTAAGTAGTTTGTAGCGCCACTCTAGAAAATAATCAGGCCTAAGATAAATAAACCTACATAAAAAACTGAAGAAAAAAAAAAATGTGTCAAATCCATCTAGATCACAATTACTGCCCAAATAAATTCATGGTCCAAGGCCCATAACCATCCCCTCCCCTTCTTCCTTCATTCCTAGCGGATCCAAAATCCATCTCTACCCAATTTTAACGGTCGGCGCCGCTCTTCCACCAACACAACATGCTCCAAGGCGCCGCCTTCCAAACAGAAATCAAAAAACTTCTCAAAACAAGCCCGATATGGAATGAGTACCACCAACGTAAATGTTTAAGTTCCCCTTAGGAAATCCTCAACCACCAAATCACAGTCACCAAATCATGGGTTGGTGAGGTGCCGCCGTCGAGATTGAATCCCACTGTAGCCTTACTACCTCCGTCCACTCTTTGTCAAGACTTCACGATCAACAAACCTCCAAATGGAGGAAGGGCCGCCAATGAAACCCTACAGAGAGCTTCGAAATTCAGAGTCACTCCGCAAAGAACTGAGGCTCCCTCCTAAGAATAATTGACATCTCATATTCTTCGGGTCGATTTTTTCTGTCGTCGAACATAGGCGGGTCGATTCAGTCCTAATTTTCTCCGGTCACCGTCACAGGATTTCTACCTCCAATAATCGAGTTATTGCTCCCTAGTAATCACCTTATTAAGTTATTGACCCTTGATAATCGAGTTACTGGCCCCTTCTAATCAAGTTACTAACCCCTAATAATCATGTACTGAGTCTAGGCCTGTAAATTCATCCCAAGGCCGATGGATATACACGAATTTAGCCCGAAAAAATGGGTAAAAAGCCTGCTCAGCCCAAGCTAATGGGCAGGTTTTACCCGGCCCATTTAAGAAATGGTAGGATATGAGCAACACTTTTGAAGTCCTGGGCGGCCCAAAGCCTGACCCATATAGGGCCATAGCATGGCCTGGTCCATATTAGTAATAAGCTAATTATTAATTATTCAATAATAAATATCAATGGTATATAATTGAGAAATGGCAACATAAGTACATAGTTAAGAATAACTATCATTTAATATATAAGATTTTTAATATTAATGACAGGATTTGGAAAACAAATAAAGATAAAAATAAAAATTATTGTATATAATTGAGCAATGATTATGTAATTGCTTGATTAATTCAAATTATGTTGCAATATAAATGACTAACGGCTATACAATTGCATGACATTCTCATTAGTATATCTTGCTAGTTATCGATTTTGTAGTTAATTTGTAAGATCTAATTAATTCTAGTTTAAATTATTGATTCATTTCTCAAAAGGAATACATGTTATCGATTTTGTACTTAATGTGTAAGATCTAATTAATTATAATGTAAATTATTAATTTGTTTCTCAAAAGAAATACATGTGTTATCTTTTCTCTTGAGTAAGAAATCAAAAAAATAACTCACCTTAATTTCCTAATATCTTATCATTGAGATTGATAGACTAACAAAATGTTTTAGTTCAATTGACAAATGTGTTGTAGACTTGTAGTTACGTTTCCAAGAGTGTGGGTTCAACCCTTAACAACAACAATGTTTTTTTTAAAAAAAAATTAATTTCATTATATACAAATAATTGGCTAAAAGTAGGGTGGGTCTTGCCCGGCCCTGACTTTACCCGTCCAAGGGTCGGGCTTAGGCTTCACATATTTGTGACAGGGTCGGTCCTACCTTGCCCATTTAACACCATGGGCTGAAAAAACCTTGGGTCGGGTAGTATATGAGCATCATATCTTAGGGCCGGGTCGGGTCAGGCCGACCCATTTTACAGGCCTATGATTCCTAGTAATCAACTTATTTAGTTACTGACGCTTAGTAATCGAGTTACTGACCCCTAATAATTATTTTACTGGCCTCGGTAATCACTTACAAACCCTTGATAATGGTTACTAGCCTCCAATAGTTAGGTTACTGACCCTCAGTAATTAGTTATTGACATCTAGTAAGTAATTATTGACCTCAATAATTAAGTTATCAACCCTTAATAATCTTGTTATTAACCGCTACGAATCAACCCTCAGTTTAAAAAGAAATTAATTATAGCTTAAACATCAGGACCACGTCATTCCTACCTCGACCAAACGAGGACGTCCTTTCATGATCGTCTTCGACGATGTGGCTCTACAGCAACTACCTTGGCCACTGCATAACGACTAGCCCAACCAGAGGTGAATCAGATATGGTCGAAGATTAGCACACAGGGATGAACGACGTGCCTGATTGACGATGTGAATTTGCTTGAGCCGCGTCAGAAACTCGATCTAGGTCACTGGAACGTCGCCAAAAGGATGATGACGCTAATGACCTCGACTTTGATGACCACATTACTATTCTGTTCATCTAAGGCGTGCGAGCGGTTGTTGTCAGATGTCAGTTCAAACCTGTAACAGAGGATGACGACAAAGAGAAAGAGAGAGGGAGAGAGAGAGAGGATCATTTGAAGGTGTAGGTCGCAAACGAAGCAGAAGCTCTTGCCCGCAAAAGAAACAAAAGGAGGAGATCCGGCCATGAATCTCGACCCGATCTGGTACGGTGCATACGACGTAGTTGATCTCGATCGGCGTGACTAGTCAGCATTGGTTGTGGGAGGAGGACAGTTGAGAATGGACAACGCGTGCTTGGCTTCGACATCGAGCTCACCCTTCCATTCTATCTTGCGAGCTTCATTGAGCAGATCCTCACCATGGAGCAAGGTTGCTAACCACGACGTCGTCGTTGATGATGATCGTCCACTATAAACTTTCTGATGATCTGATCTGGATAGATGAGAGAGAACTCAAAGAGAGAGAGCGAGAGAAACCGTTTCAGATCAGGAATGGTGGAAGGAGACATATGTGTGTTATCAGTATTAATTAAGACAATTTGCCTTATGGAACTGTCACAGATTTAATTACTTTTAGTGCCCTTCTATAAAATAAACCAAGCAAAATTAAACTACATAAACAAAGGACAAAACAGTAAATAAATGAGAAGAAATATTGCGAAAAATTGGGTGAAGAACTGTAGGGCTTGATTACTTCTACAGCAGTTTCCTTCTCGATCTCCCTTTAAACTCTCCCACGACTAGTTTAAAAAGTAATTACTCTTAATTTGTATCGGATATTAAAGGAAATTAAACATAAATTGGTCATTCTCCTTTAAAAAATCTTTGATCAGTCTTTAATATTCTCCAATAATAATAAAATGAAATAAAAATTTATACTATTTTAAATATCTAATCCAATTAATACAAACCATGCCAAAGGTTTCTTACCTCATTGATCCCTACTAATATACAATTTAATGCTTTAAATTCCATTTACGATTTTTTTTTATTTTTTATAAATAAGCTAAATGGAAACAACACATTGATGTTTGTCATACATTAGCGTACATTATGTCTAAAAAATAACATATTGAAATTCTGAAGTTTATTAGAGATGAATTAATAGTTTATTCAAGATAGCGCGTTTTCATTTTGAATTGGTATAAAGAAAATTGTTGAAATTAATTTTGTCACTTTTTAAGCAAAATCGAGTTGTTGCTAAAAAGTAACCGAAAATTATTTAATTTTTTCGTTAATTAAATTTGATCCTTTTAAATGTGATGTCTGGCTAAGAAAGTCTGTGCGGTTTCCTATATTCTGTTGAAGTTTACCCTGTTCTTCTATCATTTGTGTTGAAGAGAGGAGAGTCCGAGAGAGACAGAGGCGTAGACATGCCACCGCCCTTCTCGGCGCGCCACTGCCGCCGTCAGGCCGCCTATGGCCATCGCACCACCACTTCCAGACTCTAAATCCCCAAATTCCTCCACCACCAGTCGATTCATTCTTCTACGGTGGAGCTTCTTTCATCTCTGAAGTAAACCCATCTCTTTCATTCTAATTTCCTTCTAAATTCAAATTCGAAACCTAACTCTTCTCCCCCTTTCTTTTATGGTTCTCGGTCTCCCTTCCCTGTCGTGGTTTTTGTTCTGGCGTCGCCGCCAGGAGTAGGAGCCGCGGACGCAGCCGAGACTACCAGCAGCAGGGTGAAGTTAGAGACGGTGATCTCTATTTTAGCAAAGGAAAAGGAAGTGGAGTTGGCAAGGTGAGGTGGTGTCTCTGTCAAAGTTTATGGTTTTGGTTATGGTGTTTTGGATGATGTCTGATTGGGTTTTGGAATTTGATTGAGGATGAGGAGGATATGGAGCTTTGGTGGGACTTGGGAGTCATGCTGTTGCTTTGGTGAGCTTGCATGCAGCAGGGCAGATCAGTACAATGGAGAAAAGCTCCTCCTGTGTAATCACAGTTTCGGCAGGAAAGGAGGAGAGTCTCGGCCATGCTCTTTATTAGCAAAAGGTAGAAACTTTATCTGATTGGATATTTGGTGTTGATCTGTATTCTGTATATTAGTTTGGAAGTGGAATTTAGTTACTGTTTTGGCTATGAAGTTTATGATCGAAGTGTTGGGAGTATAGTCTTGGTGGAGTAGAGAGACTTGAATAATTGATAATGTTCTTGAATAATGTTCAAGAAGCTAAACGAATGTTTGTTACTGAAAAAAGTATGTATGTTATTTAGGGATTTGGTTTTGATTTCTTAGTAATATCATTCCTTTCCCACACTAAATATGGAAGTACAAAGGTCAAGGAGGGTAACATGATCTAAGAAAAAGGAAAGGTTGAAAAAATAAGGATGAGAAGGATTCTAGTCTTGGTGGAGTAGAGAGACTTGAATAATTGATAATGTTCTTGAATAATGTTCAAGAAGCTTAACGAATGTTTGTGACTGAAAAAGGTATGTATGTCATTTAGGGATTTGGTTTTGATTTCTTAACAATATCATTCCTTTCCCACACTAAATATGGAAGTACAAGGGTCAAGGAGGGTAACATCATCTAAGACAAAGAAAGGTTGGAAAAATAATGATGAGAATGAATGAATGATGTCTTTGTTGTTTTACATTTTGCTTGATCTCAAGTATTAGAGAGGTGGGTCATTACTTTACAAATTGTCCTTCTATAATTTTCTAGGTATTTTTTTACTATTGACTGTTTTATAATGACAAAGTTTCCTTCACTTTCATTATAGAGGAGACTACTCTCTCAGAAGAAAGAAAGAAAGAAAGAAAGAAAAACATTGATCATTGTTACTCCATTCTATTTTTATCTTATTGAACGGTTTTGAATCTGCAGGATTGATCCATTGCCATCATTATAGATAAGTACTAATGGACTTGCTGACTAAGGGGGCCATTCCTAGACATGTTTTGATTCGAGGCAACCCAAAGTAGCTCTGTGATCATGCTTTCTTCTTATTATCTTAACTTAGTAACACTATGTTTTGGTTGTGCATAATATCCAAATGCATGATATGATTCATCACTGCTTATTGCTTCTAATCGAAAGTGA
The DNA here is from genome assembly GCA_951800085.1 of Comarum palustre. Taxonomy (NCBI): domain Eukaryota; kingdom Viridiplantae; phylum Streptophyta; class Magnoliopsida; order Rosales; family Rosaceae; genus Comarum; species Comarum palustre. The sequence goes on along the minus strand of OX637579.1, from coordinate 1,126,263 downwards.
CTTTTGGATGTACTATGATGCCAGGCGACAAATCGGTGAGACAAAAAGATTTGACGAATGCCTTGAAACTGCACCCCAAGAAACTTGGTCGTGTTTTGTATTCTTTTATTTTAGTTTTGTGGTTCTTTATATCCTTCGGGTGGATTTATATGTTGTGTAGAAAAATGAAACAAGTACAGATATAAGCTTGACCAATTAATGACAGAACTTTAAGTAGATGCTGGATGTAAAATGTTACTTCAGATTGATGGAGAATGATTATTCTTTCTTTCTTGCAAGTTCAATGTCACTTATGTCTTCTCATGTTTGTTTACTTTATGATTTGACAATTAATTTAATGCCGAAACAAGTACTCAGGTCTTCAAGAGACACGTATTTCATACAGTAGTTTTTAACAATCTTTTATCAGTGAATTTCACATAATTGATTTCTTCTTTTATCAGTGAATTTTACATTATATATTTTCTTACCTTTTAAATGAAATTTCATTGAAGTTATTGATTCATCCATTAAAGTCTAAACGTAACATTGATAATGCAATATCATAATATGCAATTAATTTTTTTAATTACTACTTATAGTATGTGGATCTGATTTTTTATTATATACATTGGCATATATGACGCCTATGCATAAATCTTAGTCCTCCTTATCGTTTGCGCTCTTAAAGTATTACATTATTTTAGTCAACAAAACTAAAGAACAAATCATTTTCCATAATAAATTAAATTAGCAAATTCATCAATATGTATAACCAAAGAAGATAATTTAACAAGCACCCGCCAATTATAATTAGGAAAGTTCTAGTATACACAAGGAAGAAATGAGAATAACCTACAAAACTACATCGTTGATTCTACCAAATTAGTTCCAATCACCCAGATTGGCAGTATACTCTGCTCCATTCCCCTAACAAATTTTCAAGATCGAGTCTTCTGTTTGGGTCTATAGTAAATGTTTTTTTCTAATTAAGAAGATGGCCATATAAAAAAAACGTACACTCCATATCAATGGTGCTAGTTTAACGCCACTGAATCCTCTCTCGTTATTTAACACCTTGGCAAACCACAAATATCTTCATCTCCTTTTCTTTGCATAACTGAAACTAGCTAGCTAGAGAAAACAATCAGATCGAATTATCGAAATGCCGAAAGCAGCAATGCCTCTGGTCCTGACGGTGTTCATCTCCTTGGTGGTGTCCTTCACGGAAGCAAAGTGGGCAGAGACTACGACGGCGAAAAAGGAAGCAACACCGTCGACTGAGACAGTAACCAACCTCCAGTTCTACTTCCACGACACAATCAGTGGGAAGAACCCTAGTGCCGTACGTGTGGCCCAAGCCACCGTGACCGAAAAGTCCCCGACGCTTTTCGGAGCATTACTCATGGCCGACGACCCACTGACGGAGACGCCGGACCCCAATTCCAAGCTGGTGGGCCGGGCACAGGGGCTGTACGGGTCATCCGGTCAGCAGGAGCTTGGTTTGATCATGGCCATGAGCTTTGCGTTCACAGAAGGTACGTACAATGGTAGCTCCATTTGTATTTTTGGAAAGAATCCGATTACGAATCCGATTCGGGAGTTGCCGGTTGTGAGTGGAACTGGGATTTTCCGGTCGGCTCGTGGATATGCAATTGCTCATACGCATTGGTTCAATAATGACAGCGGCGATGCGATTGTAGGATACATTCTCACTGTAGTTCACTAGAGCTAGTTCTATGAACTTTAATCGCCTTTTTAAAATTATCTATTTAAAAATAATTGTGACAATCTAAAATTCTAAACTGGTTATTCTATAATTTCAGTAATAATAGCGGTGTGAGATATCTTATAGCTTTTAGATTAAAAAAACGAATTCTAAACTGCGTTGCTTGTTTAGCTTTGGAATTCTTTGATGTTCTCACTTTATCTCATCTCTGTAATGGACGGCTGTGTGAATATATATATATAGGCGAATGTGTATTTTTCTTTCATTTGTTGGGTCAATTTAAACTTAATGAGTTGCTTGCTTTGCTTTAATTTGTTGTAATCTTCCCTTTTACTTATCTCAGCTCTCTTATGACCATTTTGTGTCAATATATGTCAATTAATATAGGGCAGTCTACTGACATAATACCATATATATAGCCAATTGGCCACTACCTTATTATCACGACTATCGTATTGAGAAAATTGTATCAAGGCCACAAAGGCAAATTACTAATCTGAATATATTGTATACCATCAGACAAACAACTTCAATTGCAAAAATTTCAATCCATTCTCTTCTCTTTGATAAAACAAAAATCAATATAATAGATACATAGAATCTCTAATGTCAGTAAGTCATTGTTTGGTTGGTTAATGTGTTTATTGATAACTTTGTGGTCACAGTTTCAAATTTCACGACAAATGTAGCGCGCGAGTTATTTAAAAAAAAAATTAAAAAAATCCCTAACATAATACTTTTTTAATGTCCCTAACATAATACTCCATACCACCACACTTCTACTTGTTGAGCTAAAAAGTTTTAATTTACACCGGCATTTTCTCTAAAAGTGCATATATAGCTTCCCGCCACTACTTTGCATGAAGCAACAAATGAATGGAGGTGACGATTGATTCGAGCTATTTTGATCAACGCACAAAGATAATTTGATCTTGTAAAGAGAGACAATAATTAGACTCAGTGTTTTATGACATTAAATGATTAAACATCCCCATGCATAAATCGTAATGAGTATGTTTTGCACTTTGCAATATATTTGAAGAAAAAATCATCAACTCTTAAGTTAAGCACCAAATATGTTGCTTTCGAAGAGACAACGATCTATTAATTTCGTGATTTCACCTGCGTTAAGAGCGAGTGACAATTCCTGCAATGGATTAATCACTAGCTTATAAACTCTAATCCGATCAGTTTTAGTTGATTGTATCAAATAATTAACTCAATACCACTCTAATTTCTCACGTCAATTGTCAGCAACATTGTTAATTTATAAAGTTAAAAGATTGCAAACAGGCTAGATATGATGGATACTTGCACAGGTCCCCCGCCTATAAAATGCCTCCCACGCGCGCTTTTTATTTTAATTTGCTTTGTTCACAAAGAGAAAAATGCAGAAGGTAAAGCTTTTCTTCATAGCTAGCCTGGCTTGTTCATGCATTATTGTTAGTGCGCTGTGCGCAGCAGCAGTACCAGTACCAGTACCAGTACCAGTACCAGTACCAGCATGATTGAAGAAAGTGGAGAAATCGACCAGTGGTTTCAAAAGCTCCACTACTCAAAACGATGGGCCTATCTTCTTCTTTCTTAATTTTTTTCTAATTATTTTTAATTTGTATTAGATATTAAAAAAAATAAAACATAAATTGACTATTCATCTTTAAGAAATCTTTGATCAGTCTTTAATATTCTTTAATAATAATGAAATAAAATAAAAATTTATACTATTTTAAATACTTAATCCAATTAATACAAACCATGTCAAGGATTTCTTACCTTATTGATCCCTACTAATATGTAATTTAATGCTTTAAATTTCATTTATGATTTTTTTTTATAAATAAGCTAAATGGAAACAACACATTGATATTTGTCATACATTAGCGTACATTATGTCTCAAAAATAACATATTGAAATTCTGAAAATCTGAAGTTTATTGGAGATGAATTAATGGTTTGTTCGAGAGCGCGTTTTCATTTTGAATTGGTATGAGGAACATTGTTGAAATTAAGTTTGTGTCACTTTTTAAAGAAAAATCGTGTTATTGCTAAAGAGTAACCGAAGATCATTTAATTTTTTAGTTAATCAAATCTGACATTTCTAGGTGAAATGTCTGACTACGTCACTGCTCAAAACCCAAGCTGACCAAACACCATTTCTACTTTCACGACACAGTTTCAAGCCAGCTCAGACCACAGTTATGGTAGACTGATAGTCCCACTCCACCACTTATCAAGAGGAAGTCAGTATTGAATTTATTGAAGCAAGAAATTAGTTATGTATCTTTATATTAATTGTAACAATGTTTTCTTGTAGAAGTAGGTTGTCGTATACAAGCCTCCTAGAGTTCTTGTTGTAACAACCTATATATAAAGACATTGTATTGTTTCGACCTCTTGTGTGAATAACAAAACCACTACAAAATTCTTTATGGTACCAGAGTATCGATCATAGGCTTAATAACAATAGAAACCTCAACCAAAAACGAAAATCCTAATGGGAAAAGGAGACGACGTGAAACAGCTAGAGAAGCTCGAAAAACTTCTCCGAGAGAAGATCCTGAAGTTTGATCAAAAACTTCTCTACGAGTCAAAATTGTGCGTAGTGACAATGGTCCCGAATTTGATCACAAAATCTTTTATGCATCAAAAGGAATTTGTAATCAAACCAGCTGTGTCAACACACCTCAAGAAAATGGTGTGGTTGAGTTAAAACATAGACATCTCCTCAACATGGCACGAGCATTGTTATTTCAAGCAAGTTTTTCTAAAAGTTTTTAGGGTGATGTCATTTTAACTACGTACTTGATCAATCGAACTCCTACACCAATCTTAAGAGGTAAGCGTCATTTCAAAAAGTTGTTTAACAAAAACCCAAGTTATACACATCTCAAGGTCTTTGGTTGTCTTTGTTTTACGTCAACTCATCCGCATAAACCACCAAAGTTTGAACCTCAAACAATCAAAGATGTGTTTTTGGGTTATCCACATGAGAAAAAGGGTTATAGAGTTCTTGATTTATCTACTGGCAAAATATTTATGTGAAGGGATGTTGATTTCCATGAAAACATAATCCATTATCTGTCCGCGTCAAAACTATGTTCAAAGGGTAGTCATTTAAGTCGAGATACACCGGTTACATCTGACTCCTCTAGAGTTTGGGGTGAGCCACAAGTTTCGGGTAGCTTTAGGGTTTTTTAGGTTCAAGTCAAACACCACTTCCACAACCTATCTCTCCTACCTCCACTCTTACACAACAAGAAGATAACTCTCACTCATCTCCTGTCAAAACAATACCATCCGATAACTCTATTCCAATTGAGACAATACCTATCGAGAATAATCCAGTAAATCTCGATAACCATAACCCTCCATCCTCAACAGAACAACAACCTGGTCCTCTCTCATCATGGAGCCATAACTTATCTTCTTGTCAATCATCCAGAGCCACTCACACTCCAAGCTACTTGCGGATTTCCACATCGAGATAGTTCTTTCTTCTCACTCTGTTCCATCGTTTGATCTGGCGTCAGGTACCTCTCATTCTCTTGCATATGTATTGTCCTATGATAATTTATCATCTTCTCATCTTTCTTTCACCGAACAACTCACCTTCCACAAAGAACCAACTTCTTATTCACGAGCAGTACAGTTGGTTCCAGAATGCAAACTGAAATTCAAGCCTTAGAAGCCAACAAGACTTGGAGTCTTGTTCCATTGCCAGCTAACGAAAGACCAATTGGATGCAAGTAGGTTTATTAGCTATAGTTGAATCCTAATAGCATAATTGAGAGGTACAAAGCACGTCTCATTGCAAAAGGTTATAGTCAAGTGACCAGAATTGATTACAGGGAGACTTTTACACCGGTAGCAAAACTCGTCACGGTACGAGTTTTACTTAGCCTTGCAGCTCTACAAAGATGGCATTTGCACCATTTGATGTCAACAAAATTTCTTGCACGGAGATCTTACTGAAGAAGTTTATATGCATCTTCCTCCTAGTTTCAGACGAAAATAGGAGACAAAGGTGTGTAAATTGCACAAGAGCTTAAACGGTTTGAGGCAAGCTTCAAGATAATGATTCATCAAGCTTTCTAGTTCACTAAAGGCTGTTGGTTTTACTCAATCTTGGGCCGATTATTCTTTCTTTGTTCGGTTCAAATCCAAAAAATTTACAGCTTTGCTCATCTATGTGGATGACGTAATTTTAGAAGGCAACTGTCTCAAGGACATCAAAGCCACAAAATTGTTTCTCTCCAGAAGATTCAAATTAAAAGACCTTGGAAATTAAAAGATTCAAATATTTTCTAGGTAACGAAGTGGCAAGATCAAAGAAAGGAAGTGTGCTTTGTCAACACAAGTATGCACTTGAGGTACTTGAAGATGCAGGATATCTCAGCAGCAAACCTTGTAAGTTTCCTGTTGATCATAATATTTCTTACACAAACAAATGGTGAACTATATTACAAGATCCATCACAATACAAAAGGCTTGTGAGTAGTTTGATTTATTTAATTATTACACTGCCTGATTTGGTATATGTCGTACACATCTTGAATCAGTTTATGAACCAACCACGACAACCACATCTAATGCTGACCATCAAGTCCTGTGTTACATACATCCCCTGCCAAGGGATTCTGCTTCCATTGTCAGGTAACCTTGAATTAACAGCTTTATGTGACGCTGACTGAGCACAATGTAAGGATACTAGACGTTCTATAAATGGTTATTGCATCATGCTTGGTCGAGCACCAATATCATGGCGAACTAAGAAGTAAGGAACGATTTATTTTTTCAGTGCAGAGGCTAAATATCGCTCAATGGCTTCTACGTGTTGTGAGCTAACATGGCTTAGAAATATTTTGCATGACCTCCATGTTCGACAATTAGCTCCCTCTAGATTGTTTTGTGATAACCAGACAGCTATTCACATAGCTAATAACTTGGTTTTCCAAGAACGTACGAAGCACATTGAAATAGATTGTCATGTTATGCGAGAAAAGATTCAAAATGGAGTAGTGCGAACGGTACACATTGGAACCAAAGACCAACCTATCGACGTGTTTACCAAGCCTTTGAGTACAATGCAGTTTGGATTGTTTCTTAACAAGTTAGGTGTAATCAATATACACTCTAACTTGAGGACGGGTATTGAAGCAAGAAATTAGTGTGTATTTTTATATTTATTGTTGTAGCATTGTTTCCTTATAGAAGTAGATTACCTTATACAAGCCTCTTAGGGTTCTCGTTGTAACAGTCTGTATATAAAGTCATTAACTACAAGAGAATATCCTTTTAGAGACAAAACAATTTTGTCACTGATTGCTAAAATTCGGTCACTAAAAATGTAGGAGACAAAATGGTTTTGTCGCAAAATTTGTCTTTAAAACTGCGTGACAGATACTTTTTTGTGACACTATAAATTTTGATGTCAAAAAGGATGATGGTCAAAATTTGGTTTCTCCGATGAAGTCAAGTTTTGTTACCCAAACTGGGTAGAATTCTTGGGAATCATTGTGGCTGAAAATTCAAAATGATCCCAACTATACTATTTTTTTGATAGAAAATATACTAATTTTTTGGCTTATCAGAATTTATTTGTTTATTTTATTTCTCAAATTAAAATATAAAAAAACATAATCATACATTACAAATTAGGAACCCAAAAAAAGAACAAAGGATCATTATGAACTAACATTAAACTCTTCTCAAACTGACATATACAAAGGAAAAAGTCTAGCACCTTCTATATCCTCTATCATATACAAAGGAAAAAGTGTACCTCTTCCTGTACCTGGCATCTTCCATCACCTTTTTAGTGTAGTTTAAAACCTTCTTGAAACCCCTAAGCTGCAAAGGAGAAAACACAAAACATCTTAAAGAAACAATCAAAAAATTAAAACTAGAACAATTAAAAAGTGTTGGCATAGCAGTTACATTTTCAGATAAAATATACTCATCAGTCGAAAACGTTAGAAAAATATAGAATAATAGAGACACTATGATTCAAACCACTGTAGAGCTAAAACATGACAAGCAATCAAATTACAAGACATACACTTTCTAGCTCAGAAAATGTTTTCCACAGGCAGTGCAAATGTGACAAGCCTTTCCATTTGATCAAAAATTCTGTATTACTCCAATCTGGCTCAGAGTCAAACAAGTGACTTAACAGCAGAGGCTCCGCAGATCTATTATTCCGAACAGTATCTTCGGTCATGCCCTTTGTTTGATGCCACAACACCTTTTTAATATGGTCACCATCCTCTTCCTCGATATCCTTCTAACAGAGCATGTTACAAAATAAGAAAGGAATGAAGCATAAGAAAGAAACGAACAAGAATGTCTACCATAGAACATGAAAGTAATTTTACAGAGTAGACAACCTTTTGCTATTTCTTTTTCTTGCCTTCATCAGCTTCATATAACATCTGGATTTTCCTGAATTGGAAAGAAGAAAGATTAGCTAGATGACACCACACACAACACATGTATGACGAATCATCTAAATTGTAAATGACCTAAAAGTACTCGATACCGTTGCTATTGCCTTTCTAGCCTTATATAATGATACTTGCTGTTTAGTAAAGAATATGAATTTGGATCGGCAACAATGAGAATAAAACAATTCTAACTTTGAAAGTCAGAACACGCCTGTGTTATATCAGATCAGCAGTCTCAACCATTTGCACAAATGTTCCTGCGCTTCTTACTAATTCCTAAGATGATATCACAACTTCTGAAACTCATCATCAATTCACTCTAATAATAGAATTCCTCACGTACTATGCCATAAATATAAAAAATTATATCTCTTATACTCTCAGATAAATCACATGTCTCCTGCGTTCATAACAACAAGACTGAATCATATCACTCAACACAGATATTAATGAGGAGACAATATGTTCTTGCCAAGCCAACATATGACACCAAAGATGTAAGAATGCTCATTTGCTTAAACCTGTCACCAGCTTCAATTTTACTAGAATGAACTGTAACTTGAAATTCCATATTCAAGAAGTCATAACCACTATCTCTGTAAACAATACCAAATGTCAAAAAAAATGGGGAATTGGCAATCTTGTTCCCATCCATATTATATCATACCGATGGTGGAGAAAGAATTTGAGAATCAATCATGATATTACAAAATAGGATGACCTCTCAAGTTCTCAATTGACACCAAATTAAAGCAACATACAGTATAAACATCTTCAAATTTACCGAGTAGAGCGCAGAAACTCACCCACCAATCACGAATCACAACAGTGTAAGAGATTCTGAAAACCCAAACCAAACCAAAATTACACAAACCCAAACTGTCAAACGGTGACAAGCGTGGACCGTGGATCATCCTTGTACCGATACTGTCCCAACTTAACCACCTTTAAGGTGTTGAGTTTTAACCACAAAATTCCTTGTTACAATTAGGAATGATCCACCACTTATTAGTTATATTTTATTTGTCACTTTTCTGATGTGAAATCTATTACTCTCTAATACTCTCAACACGCCTCCTGACGTACAACTTGACTCAAGACTTGCACGTGTAGAAATGAGACGGAACAAACCAAGGGACACTTGGTGACAATCCAATCGGAACTTTCTGATAGCAATATAAGCCCATACCGGGCGAAGATAAGGAACACATGTCGGGCCCATAAGAAAACAGGGCGAGACATATATATATAGCCCAGTAGAATCGAAGAAGTAATTGGAGAGAGACCCACTCTGATATCATGTGACAAACGTGGATCGTGGATCATATATCATTGTACCGATACTATCCTAGCTGAACCACCTTTAAGGTACTAGGTTTTAACCGTAAAAGACCTCGATACAATTAGAAATGATCCACTATTTATTAGTTATATTGTATTTATTATTTTTTTAATATGTAATATTACTCTTTAATACTTTCATCACCGAGCATGTCCACCCAAATGGAATCAAATTGGCAAAGAGCACAGAGATACGGCATTGAGTCGTGAAGGAGCACACCACAATGATTGAGCGAGACGCGATGGTGAACTCCAGGCTTTTTTGTTTTTGACATGAAAACAAGGCTTTCCAATTAATTCGGATAATTGGCTTTTAACTTGTTTGGTTAATCCACGACTCTAGGAGACAAACTTAGCGACAATGTCATTTGGTCTCCTATCAAAGGTTTTAGAGACAAAATATAGGGTTTTTTCACAAATAATTTTGCCTCTAAAAAGGTTTTATCCTGTAGTGATTGTATTGCTTCGACCTCTGTTGTAAATAACAAAATCACTAGTTCAAAATTCTTTAGAATTCTACATATGGCTCACTAGTGGCAATGTGGCATGCACAGCGACAGTAGTTTCACCATCTTTGGGGCACATGCAGCGGAAAATATTCCCTGAATGCGAGAGTTTCCGATTGTCGGCGGAACGGGACATTTCTGATGGGCGCAAGGGTTTGCTGTTGCAAGTTGCAAATTAATAAGACATATATTGTGAATTACTTCTAGTGTTGCTATTGTGGAATATAATGTCGCTATTGTGCATTACTGAATGAAAAGATCGATGAAAATGCATGGTACGTACGTTGCGGTTCTTATTCAAGTGAATGAATTTGGGTTAGTTTTTGTGTAGAGCAAGCATGTTTTCTAATAATTGAGATGGATTAGTTCAGATACGGTAGGTGAAATATCAAACCCGACAAGAATGTGCAAATATATAATTTTGGTTTATGTCGTGCAATCAAGAAAAAAGATTAGCTTCACATTAATTTTCACAAAATTCGATCCGTATAATAATAATAATAATAATAATAATAATAATAATAATAATAATAATAATAATAATAATAATTGATGGTAGGCTTATGTCTAAAGTGCTTGTCCTAAAGTTGTCTAACTGAGTAGTAAGTAGTAACTCATTGCAATGCTTACAATATGACAATATGACAATAACTCATCTCTTTTTCTTTCCATACATTTAAAATTGGGATCCAATCAGTTAGGTATGAACCGCGTTCCTATATATATTAATAATTTAAAATAAGTACAGCAATTGCTTCCAAAGCTCCTCTGGCTATAAAAATGCCTCTTCTGCCTTCAATTATTTCGGCGAGCAAGAGATTTTAGAAACATATATACAGAGAGGAAAAATGGGGAAGTTTTCCGGTCCAGTTTTAAAGCTTTTCTTTATAGTTCTGTTCATGTCAGTATCAGTGCACACCAGCAGCCAGGGGCGGAGTCACATGTAGGTTTGGGAGGGTTCAAACCCCCCTTGGATTTATAAACATTCTAATTTAGCTTCATTATTTGTCTAAATTATAGGTTATTTTATACTCAAATTCCTTAATGAACCCCCTAAGTTGAGTAAAAATCCATTTGTTTCACTATTTAACAAGAAATTGTCTATCATTGCTTTCCATTTGTGTTACATTATGGTCATTATATCAAACATTTCAATGATTTCATGACTATTTCCTTGTTTTTTCTTCCCCTATTATATTCCTTAATGAGGATTACATAATCTATCTTTGATTTTTCATACACTACCATTCATTGTTAAAAAAATATAACAGACGCTCCTAACCTTAAAATTCTGGTTCTGCTACTGCAGCAGCAACACTGCAGAAGAGAAGAGCGAAACTGATCCTTGGTTTCAAAAGCTCCACAACTTAAAACAGAGGCTGACCCGGCTCCATTTCTACTTCCACGACATAATTTCCGGCCCGGCTCAGACCACAATGGTGGTGGTGCCACCAGCCAAGACTGGCAAACCATCTCACACGTCGTTCGGGCAGGTCAACATGTTTGACAACCCTCTAACCCAGGGACCTGAACCCAAGTCCGAGCTGCTAGGTCGTGCCCAAGGGTTATATGGGTTCGCATCCCATGAGGACATCAGTCTACTTCTGGCCATGACCATTGTTCTGACTGGCGGCGAGCACAACGGTAGTAGCTTTACTGTTTTGGGCCGGAATGCAGTGATGGATTCCACCCGAGAGTTTCCAGTTGTAGGTGGAACTGGCAAGTTTCGATTAGGACGTGGATTTGCGACAGCCAAGACTTGTTTTCTTAACGACAGTGTTGCTATTGTGGAATATAATGTTGTGGTTCTACATTATTGAATAATGAATAAAAATTGTGTGGTTGAGTGTTCCTAATACTAATTAATAGAAAGTGTTGTGTTAATTAATCAAGCTAAATGTATAATTGTTTGGGTCAAAATAATATTTTTGACGAATACTGATGCTTCAAGCCTATTAGACCGATTTCTTGCGTCAAAGTATTGTATATATTTCCTTTTCCTTTTGATGTCATGCGTGACCGATTTGCAGGATTGTGGGGATCTGTTTCTTAATCGTTTGGAAAGATTTATTTCATATTTAGTTCGGAGGATCTGATATGACTTGATCCGCAAGTATTGAACAAGACTTTTGTGTTCATTATATAAAGGGGTCGATGTTTCACAGACAAACACACATCAACTTACAAACGACCTTTCAAACACTGCAAAATAAGTCTCCTTCGGAGCACCTCTACTAAAAAGACTTATAGGGTCTTATTTCATCAAAGCCTCATCACGAGCAACTCCCGCAACTATCTCATCTAAGCCTCATCGCGAGCAAAAGTCCACCCCAAGTTTATAAAGCCTCTTCACGAGCACAAGTCCGCAAAAGCTATTGTTAGAGGGTAAAACCTTTAGCAAATATCATCGGTCAGAGAGTAATCTTTGACAAATATCTAAATCTTGATTTGTTTGACTCTACTTAACCACACTGATCTGAGTAAGAAGCGTAAACTGCACGTGGAGTGGAGAAAAATCATAGTAGTCATTTGTTTAGGTCTGAGAAAGAACCTGAGTGCTGGCTTGGTCAGCGCCCGTATGTCAGTCGTTCTAAGAAGAAGTTAGAAGGAGAACAAGCACAAAAGATAAGGTTGCACCTGATCCATATGTGTTGACACTCTAAGAGCTGATTGTTCGAAGAAATTCGTTTTCACCCCAAACATTTGGTAAGCCCGTAGCGGGACATCACGAGTCAAGATTACCGGTCCAAACGAGTACTCGAGACCATATTTGTTGCGTCTTAAACCAGAGCATTCACGAATTGTTTCTCATAATTCAGCATGGTGCAAGGGTTTAACTCTTGAACAAACGATCTTGTGTTTCAGAATAATACCAGGAAGTGCATCATCTGCGCGCTGAAAATGAAACACAAATGGCCACACACTTGGTCCAGTCTATGAACGCAAGAAGTTGTGGCTTCAACAAGAGGATTTAGAAAGAAAGATGCACGATGTGACCAAAGGTGTCAGGACCCACCCCGGGTTAAACCCCTTTAACCCGAAGTAAATCCTGCGGGGATCACCTCAAGGGAACTTCTTACCGAAACCCCCTTGAAATGGCCAACCCTTCCTACACAACTAGCTAAAACCGAGTTAGTCAGAGCAGTCTACAGAGATGATTACCCCAAAGAATTTCAAGCAGCAACGGAATGATCGACTATGCCTCGACTCTCGTACGCGCTCGACCTCCTCTCAAGAACCCTGCATCGCTGGGCATTTAAAAACGAAAGGCCCAGGGGAGAAACATTTAAAAACTGTTAGAGTGAGTGGACGAAAAATAAACCATGAACCACTAAAATTCACCACAATAATTAAAACCAATGTTTCATGCTCTCCCAAAGATTTATGGATTTAAATAACATTTATGCATGCCCAAAATTTCTAAATTTCCCCAAATGCATGATAATATAAACCAATAAGGATTATGGGAAGAGTAATATTCACAAACACAATAAGTCTGACCTCTCAGACTAGGGTCGGAGCTAAGAGCTCTAGTTGCGCCTTCACGCTATGCTAGCTATATAAAACGGTAATGGACAACCCTTAATATATCCACCTGACATCTCAGGCGTGTCTGTCCTCTCAGACCAGGGTCGGAGCTAAGAGCTCTAGTAGCGCCTTCACGCTATGCTAGCTATATAAAACGGTAATGGACAACCCTTAATATATCCACCTGACATCTCAGGCGTGTCTGTCCTCTCAGACCAGGGTCGGAGCTAAGAGCTCTAGGTAAAATGGTGATGGACAACCCTTAGAATATCCACCTGACATCTCAGGCGTGTCTGTCCTCTCAGACCAGGGTCGGAGCTCTGTCCTCTCAGACCAGGGTCGGAGCTAAGAGCTCTAGGTAAAATGGTGATGGACAACCCTTAGAATATCCACCTGACATCTCAGGCGTGTCTGTCCTCTCAGACCAGGGTCGGAGCTAAGAGCTCTAGGTAAACTGGTGATGGACAACCCTTAGAATATCCACCTGACATCTCAGGCGTGTCTGTCCTCTCAGACCAGGGTCGGAGCTAAGAGCTCTAGTAGCGCCCTCACGCTACTCTAGCTAGCATAATCATTGGACAACCCATAAAGGAAATTCACAACGATACTTTACTCAAATACTCTTCCCAAACAAATAAGTAAAACTATTCCTCGCCATATAAGCATAAATCCAAATAAAATATCCAAGCACCCGAGGAACATATCATTCTCGAAACAATCATAAAAACCATGCAATCATATCCATAATTAAGGCATGCATTCATTTAAATAAAATAATCTATCCACTCACAGTACTATTGCGCCCTTCCCGCTCGGAAAACTCCTCGAGCGAAACCCTCGAACTACCCGCGTAGTCGAGCCCGTCTCACATCCGACCAGAGACTGTACAACAAATCAACATATTAGTCGTTCACAGTTGACTTGGTCTTTTCCTAGTTTGACCAGGAATTCCTATTTGACCACGTGTTGACCAAGTTCCTTTTTATGGCACTTTAACCTTTTTGACTTTCTTTCCCGGTTATCGACTCTTAACTTAATTTACCGGAAGTCCGACTTAGCTTCCGAACTTCCTTTTATCACTTTGACTTGACGTTAGGGTGTCACGTAATAAGTCGTTGAATTACTATGGACACCCAACGTGTCACATTAACCAATATTTTTAACCCCGAGTCGATTTACCGATTTAACATCTCATAATTGGAAACCTTCCAAAAAGGGAAAGTTTCCCAAAATGGAAAGTTTCCTGAATTGGTAAGTCTTCCTTAAAATGGGAAGTTTCCCAAAATGGAAACTTCCTACTTACGTCAAATTTTCCGTAAATGTCTAAATTACGACTTAACCGTACTTTTCGACTAAAAGCCTAACAAGGATTCGATTTCTACCTCTTCGGCTTTCTGCCGGAACTATTACGTTTCGCCGAATTCCGGTAACGTGCCGGAATTTCGCCATAGCTTCCCCGTTTATCGATCACCAAGTTCTCGACATGAAACAACGTAAATAACACAATATCAGCAACCCAACAACGATTCAAATAACACCAAACAGTAAAAATGTAGCAATCACACTATAACCTCCCATCTAGACTTCATTCACAACTCACCGAGAAAACATGTTCCGAATCCTCAATCGAAACCAAAAGAGCTAATTGAGAACCACACATCATCCCCGCCGCCGTTATGCACAGTGCCAAGAACGGCGGTCCTCCACTGCCAAAACACAAATCCTTCATCTCCCAACCAAACTCAAAATCAATTATACAGATACGTAGAGCTTCGTGAGTAGATAATTTTTCATACCTCAATTACCTTCATCCGTGACCGGAGGACACCGATCCATGGCCAAAACTGAAATCACTCTTATCATCTTTCCTCTCTAACCGGAGCTCCTCTGCCCAAACCATGAACACAGATGAGTTGGGTGAGCCGAGATGCAACTGTGGCCACCGGTGCGACGCCAAGAGACCACCTAACGACGGAGATCTCCTCCGAGCTCTGCCGCTGCACAGCAGCTCTAGACTGACGGGATCAAGAAGGGTTTTGGGTTCTCTCAGATCGGTGAGGAAGGAGAGGTGATTGGTGATGTCGAGCACGCCGTCAATCCACTGGCGAGCGGCGGTGGTGAGGTGCGACCAAAAACGGGCAGAGGAAGAGAATGGGTCGACAAGGACACTCCCTCGGGAAGGAAACCGAGGAAGAAAAAGGGAGAAGAAAGAATAAGAAAAGAAAGAAGAAAAGAAAAGAATAAAAGAAAAGAAAAGATTTTCAAACCCTTTTACCATTTTTCCTTCTTCTTCGAAATAGGAAGTCGTCACCCAAAAATTTCACCGAAATTTTCTAATTATCTTCTCATAATTTTCTCTCTGAGAATTTAATTACCGATAACTTTTCCAAAATAGATACGGTAATTTCCAATAGTAACGAAGAAGATAACTTTTATTAACTTCAAAAGATTCAGGGTGTGACAAAAGGGATACAAAGAGGCATGCTAGAAATAAGACATATCTTGCAAGAGAGCAACAAAGCTCTAATGCAAAACTTTTTACAATTAAGAAATAGGTTTGATTCCTTCCAAGGCACCGCAAAAAAAAGAATTCGACAAACTCCATAAAGAGTTGAACTATGCAGAAGATGTGTTGGACCAACAATTAGATGGTCAGTTTTCGCAACTAAAGAAAGTAGAGAAGAGTCTTGGAATCGATAGCGAATAAAACACCATTAAAGTTGCGAGAGAAAAAGAGAAACTAGAGGAATAGTCAGAACATCAGGGTTGATGTCGAGCACTGTCTAGTACCTGTGCAGCAAGGGGAGAACATTCACCAAAATGGGAATCATATCTTGCATATAGGTCCAGATCCGCAAATAGAGACTGTAGCAACAGAAGTCCAACCATGTACTATGGCCCAAGTGATTCATCTGATTCAAGAAAACGTGCGGATGACATAAGAGTGGGCAACAATCAATCTTACTTATACCAATCCATACCCTGATTGGGTAACAAATACAAAGTGACAACCTAATTACAGGCAGATTCGCTTCACCCCTTTCTTTGGTGAAGGATCTGAAGATGCAGCTACTCATATTTCATGCTTTCAGAGCAAATCTGGTCCTTAATGGACCAATGAGGTGTTCAAACTAAGAGTTTTTTGGTCTTCACTAGCAGAGCCAGCTCTAACCTGGTATACCAAGTTGGCCCTAAGGTCGGTTCCTAATTTGCAGACCATGGAAACTATTTCTGGAACAACTTTTGAGACTGTGGAGCCAGAGGTAGATTTGTCTTCTCTAACTTCTATGTATCAACAACTGATAGAGTCATCTGTGGAGTATCTAAAGAGGTTTAAAATTCATATGTCAAACCTCAATCAC
The DNA here is from genome assembly GCA_951800085.1 of Comarum palustre. NCBI lineage: Eukaryota > Viridiplantae > Streptophyta > Magnoliopsida > Rosales > Rosaceae > Comarum > Comarum palustre. The sequence goes on along the minus strand of OX637579.1, from coordinate 1,109,375 downwards.
TGATCAAGATGTCAAACTTCAATCACCTGTGGAGGGGCTAAGTGCAAAACTTCAATCACTGATCAAGATGTCATTCGTATTGTTATTAAGAGTTTGGAACAAATGTAGTGGGCCAAACATCACGATGTATACTTTGCTAGTATGGTGGACTTGATGAACAAAGTAGAAAGTTATCAAAATTTCTTGAATGAATTAGACGAAAATGCGAGCGAACCAAAAGGCCCACCTACTTTCTATGTTCCTGGAACTTTGAAGTTACGTTATGGACCAAATAGTAATCGAATGGTGTCAAATATTTATTCCTATGTGGATCCATATTATGCTCCTTATCCTGCCGGTCAACAGGAGTGTTGCTGGAATAACGAGGAAGAAGATGTAGCTACAATAGAGCTAGCTGGGAGACAGGTAGGTAAGTCTCAAGCATTGTCAATGGCAAAGGGTTTTCATCAACAACCAGGTATTGACTGTGCCGAAACTTTAGTCTTGTTAATAAGCCACTATTAGAAATGTGATTAGTCTTGCTGTGTCTAGAGGATGGCCTCTTCGACAATTAGATGTCAAGAGCGCCTTCGTGATCTCATCGAGGATGTGCACATGTCCCAACCTCTTGGATTTGTTGATTTATCTCAGTGGACATATGTGTGTAAACTCGACAAAGCTCTATATGGTTTGAGTCAAACCCCTCGTGCTTGGTTTCACCGGATGAAGTCTTTTCTTCTCTTTGTTGGCTTTGTCCAAAGCTTGGCAGATTCTTCATTATTTATTTTTTTTGACATGGTTCCCAGATAATCTATTTCTTGCTACATATCGATGATATTGTGGTGATGGGCAGTGATTCAGATCTTCTTCAGCGCTTCATTGATTCGTTCAGTCGCAGTTTTGATATTAAAGATCTTAGACCACTGCATTTCTTTCTTGGTCTGCAAGTAGTCTCTCATTCTAATGGAGTTCATATTAATCTGCTTAATATGCCTATGACCTTAAAAAGCATGACCTCTTGCTTAGTAAAGCAGTTAGCACTCCTATGTTTGCCACAACTTTGCTCAAACTACATGGCTATGGCTAGGGGGTTATTTGTTACATCAACTTGGTGCTAGGATTCATTAGCCATAATACTGCTATATATATATTGTATAGGTTGTAAACAGAAGGTAAGTTGAATCATTTTATATAATAATAATGATGTTTTTACTGAATTAAATAATAATAATAATAATAATAATAATAATAATAATAATGTTGTTCCTGTTCAGGAGTACTATATTCTCGACAAGAACTTTAGCTTTTGCTTGAGATATGCCAGTATGCTAATGGGTTTGGTTTCTTCATTGAAATTGAAAAATAGATAAACAGGTTCACAAAGAAAAGTAGTTGGGATCGAAATTCTTAAATGAAGAGTCTTGCTCAAGACCATTTCGACCTAAAATGATTATGTATCAATCGTAAATATGTCCCTCGTGGAGAGTATAAGAAAGACCGTAATAAATATTGGAGAAACAAGTATAAAGCTTGACACATTGGAATATTGGATGCAATGAAAAACTGAGGAATGTGTCCCGGAATGTGTTGCCTGAAGTTGGACTAGCAGTGTGGAACATTCATGATAAAATCATACAAACCCCCGCGTGTCAGCAGTAAATTGAAGATATACAACCTTCATTTTCGTCAATGGGATTTCCAAATAAACTAACCTGAGTAACTCTAGCTGTCTTAAGCACATTCCAAAATTCAAGGAAAGCTGGCTGAAGCACAACTCTTGAGTCTTCTTCAAAAAGAAAATCATATAGGATCGATCTCAAGCACAAGGTGACATAGTTACTTATTTGCCAATACCCTGGTCCCTGGCTAATTCCCTTCATTGTAGGATGTTGTATTCGAAAAACAGACAACAGCAGCAGAAGTTAGCTTTCAAGTTTGTTGCTTTCGATGGTAGTGAAAGAAGAACAAACTAATTTTAATCAAAAGTTGATGAAACCTAATGAATTCCGCAGATGTTGCGCCTAAAAAAGCAAGAGAACGGAAGAGAGTCCTCGAGGCCTGGTTTTATTTTGCCTAGTATAAACGAATTTTCATACTTATACACTGTAAACCCTAAACTATTAAGTTGTTTTTCGTTTCTTTTCACTTTTTTCGTCCCACATTTGGGAAAAGGATCATAGCATGATTAACATCAGTAGGTGTGAAAGACTAATGAGTAATATAAGTGGACTAACTATTGAAATAAGAATTAATTATCGAAAGCCTTTAAGCCTTTAAACTATGAGGTTATTTTCATTTTGATACCTAAATATTAAAATTTTGCTTTTGCGTACCTCAAGTTTTCTCCGTTTAACAACCTAAAGCCTCTATCAGTCACCGTCTCATTTTGAGCCATTTTCTGCTTATGTGGCACTAATGAGTCTCACAATTGTCAGTTTTTAATCAGTTTTAAGAGGTATTCTTGTCTAACTCCATTTTTTCAGGATTTTACTCTGTACTATGTCTTTTCAGTTTGCAAGGATGACACAAGTCACGACTTGGTGCCAACTTCGCCGATTTTTAAACCGACAGTAAACTTCTCCCGCCAATATTGTCGAACAAGGCCTCAAAGGTTCCTCATCTATTTCTGAAATACATAATTAGATTTAATAAAAATAGAAACTCATTACTTGATCTGATAAGCAACCCCAAGACCATATCTTCTTTATAAAGTGATATGTTTATCTAAACTATCCTAACACCCTTATCAAAACCACATACAATATGTTTGACCCTTGAGAGCTAAACTCAATTTCCGAAAGAGTTAGTTTGGCAGTGTTACTTTGTATATGAATATGTATGTGAACTGTGAAGGAATATATGCTCATAAAGGCAGCCCCATAGCATGTGCTTGATGAAGTTTTGTGTGAAGATTCTCTTTTATTGTTTTGTTCCTAAACCCATTGGCTTAGATGGGTGTCATCTCACTAGACCATATGGTGGCCAACATGGCCGGTTCTGAAAGATTGAAGGCCCGGTGCGAAAAAAAATAATTGGTCATTACATAATATTACTTTTTATCAAAAAACTACCTTTTTTCAATTTTAAAAAAAATACATAGGCACAATTTCATATACCACTTCATATTAAATTTCATTTACCATTTTCATATATATATATATATCAATTTTATATATATGAGATGCATAGTTTCAAAAAAAAGGGAAATGGAAGAAACATTTACAACATCCCAAATGACAAAATACAAATAAAATGAGAGAGCAACCTTCCATGAAAAAATTAGATTATGAGAGAAATGAGAAACAAAGAGATAACAAGAAATATCGAAGGATTTTGAGCAATTTACAGAGAACAAAACAATATTTTCGGTTGTGGAGGACATCGATCACTATCCTCTTTGTTGCTGTAACATTTTTCTCCAAAACTGATGCGATGAACATAAATTTAGGCTCATGTGTCATTTTATGAAGATTGTTTTTTTTTTTAAAAAAAAGATATTGAAGTTGGGAAACATTTGATTAAGGATAAAAATGATAATATATTGAAATTAGGAAGACATCTCAATTAGGAAAATAAATTTATTAGAGAAGATAATAAATGATGTAAACAAAGGTTTTCTTATTCAAGAAAAGAATTTTTTCTAAAAAAATAATGTAAATAAAGATAATTAAGAAACAATAATTAAAAAAGATTAAGTGAAGAGAAATAATTGTTTTTTAATTTTTTTTATAACAAGAGCTTTTATGCTAATCTCACAAATAAATTCAAACATGATGAGATTTCTGATCTTGATGAGGATGATTTATACTGTGACTTACGAATGTTGTGTCAAGATTTACCCAATGAAACAAAAAGAGCTATAGATGTGTTGAATTATATAAAAGAAATGGATGGCTGCTATCCACATGCTTCTATTACTTATAGGATTCTGCTAACTATACCAGTCAAAAGAAAATTTTCAAAGTTGAAATTGATCAAGACTTATCTTCAGTCTACTATGTCACAAGAAAGATTAAGTGGTTTGGTGATGATATCTATAGAAGAAGACTTAGTTGAAAAACTTGATTATACAAATTTGATTGGTACCTTTGCATCTAAAAATGCAAGACGAGCTATATTTTAATGATATTTTTATATTTTAATATGATTTTTTTATAATATTTTGAGTTTTTTTGGGTGAGGGGGCCCTAAAAAAGTTTCTCGCCTTGAGCCTTTATAGACACAGGGCCGGCCCTGCTGGCGACTTCCGGTTGGCTCGTGGGTTTGCTCCGGCCTCGAATTATATTGCTAATGCTAGCATGGCCATTGTGGAATATAATGTCACGGTTTTACATTATTGAATGAAGTGATGAAGATGGCGTTGGTTCACTCAAATCACTACGTTTTTTTCCTGGTAATCAATCACTCTAGAATAATAATGATGTTGTTGGTGAAAAAAATAATGATAATGATGTTGTTCTGGGGTGTCTTCTCGACGAGATTTGTAGCTTTTGCTAGAGATATGACTGTATTCTCGGTGAAATTGAAATTTAGATAAACAAATTCAGAAAGAAAAGTAGTTGGAAAATTCTAATCCGGCGACTTCAGTCTTTTTCAAGACCATTTGTACCTCAAATAATTTTTAGAATTACCCTAGTTGTAAGAGGGGAGTTTAAGAAACACCATAACTCCCCAAGAAATGTAGGAGAAATGACGCAAGTATGAAGCTTGCCACATTGGAATGTTGGATGCAATACAAACATTCATGATACAAACACCCGCATGTCCCATCTCACCTACTCCAAGCCCTACCCTCTTTGTTTGTACGAGTAAGACAATACAGCATCAATAACCTAACCTGGAAGCATCAAGCCATCAATTGGAAGGTTTACAACCGTCATTTTCAAAGATGTTAACCCTTTCACGGACACAGAATGGAAATCGAAATAATGATCCAAGCAAAACAACAAAACAGGCCGCCACTACTGAAGGCTTAGGAAACCTGAACAAGGCTTCCAACACAGTTGAAAGCACAAGTCTTATATTCTGCTCCAGAAGAAAAACATATTATAGTATCACAAACAAAAGATGACAGATAGTCATTTGGTATCACCCAGGCTACCTGCTTTCTTGATGATGGATTCAAGAAACATAAGACTAAAGCTCATTGATTTCAAAATACCTGCAATTCAAATAACTAGGAAAAAAATCTATCAAAAAAATTAACTAAGAAAAATATACAAACTAATATCAAGTTGATGAAATGCTAGTAACTGCGCAGTTTGAACTTGTATATGCAAGGGAAAGGGAAGAGATGCCTGAATGCCTGATTCTATTTTTGCCTATATAAACGAATTTCCACACCCATACAGATAATAAAGACAGGACAGATTCAAGAATAAGCAAACATTTTGTCCAGTACCTTAACAATAACAAAAATTTACCAACAGCCAGTATCTAATTAAGAAGCTCAAAATCTCACTATGATCAATAAAAACAGTACTTCAAGATTGATATGGGTAGAAACTAGCAGCTTGGCATCACTCACTTGTGGTAAACCATCACATTATGACCTCTTCGCTCATTCTTGCTGACAAGGCTGCTGCTTCACAATTATTGATCTAACTTTCAACATTGCCCCTACTGCAACTATTCAGGGTAAGTGAACAACTTTCTAAGCAGAGGAATGAGACCAATCAAAGCTATCTGTAGCTGTTCTGAACTATTCAAGCGGATGCTCATTTGTCCGGCTCCCCTATTATTTACATTGGCACGAGCTATAAGATTTGTATGTCGCCCAACTGGAATCTGAGTCTGTACATTACCTCCAATAGCAAGATCTCCATGCCAATCCATCACAGAAAGCCCAAAAGTTGATAGTGTACGACCTAGTGGATGATCTTTGTCTCTTAACTGAGCCTCAAAACTACCACCATAAGCAATGTCCCCACGAGCAGTCATTGCACCACCTGTCATAACCAACCGGAACCGTTTATGGGGTATAAATTTGTCCTCAAATTTCAACCCAGCTGATACAGCATCACCCAAGAGGGTGACCGATACACCAGCACTTGCTTTATTCGTCCTATAATTACTGAACCTTGAGTCGCCTCGTAGAGTGTAAGCCAACTCCTTTCCAACAGTCTGCATTTCAAGTCCTACTGAACTTGCTTTTCCTTCCCCATGCTTTACTGAACTAGCCAGTTCCATTTGGACATTAGCATCCTTCTTATCTTTTGTGACCTGGCCAGAAAATGATAAGGGTATCTTGCCATTTAAGACAAACAGTCTTTCTGCATTTATGCCCTCGTAACCAATATCATGATCCCAACCATGAGTTTCTAAAACAGGCCTTACAAGCCAATGGTTGGAAGAATCTAGACATCGATAACGGTGAGTGGGATTATCCGAATCAAATGAAGCAGGCAAGGGTAAATCTGGCATGTGAATGGGTACAGATGCTGCACTCCCACTCTCTTCCTCTACAGTTTCACCATATTCACTTGGTAGATCCTTTGCTGCAGCTGCCATTTTTTTCATCAACTTCCGTCGCTGTTTCTCCTCCTTCAACTGTTTCTTCATAAAAAGCTTTTCTCTATACTCCAATTCATCAAAATATGCTTTTTTCTGAGTTTTTGAGAGTTTCTCCACTTGGGCCTTAGTCAAACGTTTGAATGGTGGTAATTCGTCAAATTCCGATTCATCTTCAGAATCTGTAGATTCATCCAGATCATCGTCTACACCATCATCATCACCAAATTGATCCTCAGGCAGCTTCAACTGCGGTTTTGCCTGAAGGAGTGAGGAAAGAAGGAAAGGTAATGGAGGTGCCCTAGATCGAGGTGCAAAAGGTCTTCCAGGAGCATTGTCTTGCAACTTCAATAGTGCATTAGCTTCAGCAAGAATCTTGGATGCAAAAGAGAGCAATAACAAATGAGGCTTCCAAACCTGACCATTTGGCAAGACTCTCTGGCCAGCTCGATTGGTCCTGCAAGCAGAGTGGTTCTCTACTAAGGAAACAGGATTCATAAGGCGCATATCCCCAGCCGCCTGACGAATGGCTTGCTGGACAACATGAGATCGTTGAGTGACAAACATGTCGTAACTAGAAGCAGCTCCATTTGGGCCTTCAGGCGGCGTTGATGCAGCATGAGTAAGAACCACAATTGCATTGAACCATATGGTCGCCCCAAAGATCTCTGTGATTGTGCGCAAGAGTGGCATGTCACTTAAATCCCTGCTCTGCATGTCCAACCTATCAAGATACAGCACAATATCTGGAGGTGTTTTCTTGATAAATCGCTTAGCAGCAAGCAGTATCTTCTCATTCTGCCGCTGGTCTGACCAGGAAGGTAAAAGCCCAGGTGTGTCAATGACCCTTACCTTAATCCCTTGCACAGTACCCACAACATCCTGAACCTTCTTTGTCCCCATCTGAAATGCATCCGTATTGAACTTCACTTCATCAAATATAGAATTGATGGTGGCACTTTTACCAACTCCCGACTTTCCAAGAACCATAATTGTACATGAGAAATCAAGGGGTTCATTGCCAGATGCCTCTAGCTGCTCCGCCATAGCACTTGCACGGTCAAAACTAAAGGCACCAACACGACCCCCACTTCTTCCATGCAGCTGCTCAGCTAACCCCAGTCTGTACAAAACCTGAGCCACAACAACATTATGTGGAGTCTGCCCAAGTCTATGTGCCAGCCGCAAAAATTTCACTCTGATCATCTGAAGCTTTTCACGAGTCTCATCTGACTCCTCTGCCTCTCCACTAACAGTATCCTCAATTTGCTGGTTTTGCAGATGAGATACTGTACCATTTACCCGAGACTGCTGTACCACCCTAGGTGCAGGTTCCAAAAGCGGGGCAGCACGCCCAAGGCCAGCTGGACGAGCGGGAAGAGGAGTACGATTTGTAGAATTTCCTGAGGAACCATGAGCTTGTGCATGCTGGACCTCCTGCACTCTATTCATTCTGTTGCTACCCTTCTCTACATGATTGCTTTCTCTCCTTTGAGGTTCCTCAGGCACAGCAGCATTGTTGCAAACTACATGCGCAACCTCATCACCACGCTGAGGTTCATCGTCTTTGATATTCTCTGAAATTGAATCAGTGCCACCAACCTGAATCTTCTCTCTGTGCTCAATTGCAGGACTTCCGCAAACAGCTGAGCCGGCCATTTCAGATGCCACAGGACTTTCTGCCCCTGACAACTGTTGTTCAGAAGAAACGCCCTTAAGTTCAGATGTTTCCACATCATGCTCCAAATCTAGCCCAGATGAAACACTTTTCAATTTCATAAAGTCTTGATCTTCTGCATCAGTACAAGTCAAACTAGCTCTTAGTTCTTCACTTTTATTATCCACTTGCATTGCTTCAGTAATAAACATAGCATCTTTTGAGTCAGTACTCTCACATTCTGTATGCTCAGGATCCATATTTCTCTCTTGCAATTCCACACCCTTACCATCTTCAAGCTTCATAGTAGCACCAACAGAAGTATCTACCAAATCCAGAGTCTTCTCATCTTGATAATCTGTGCTCAAGGGATTCTCATTTATTTCCTGATCACTTCCAGCTTCCTTAAAAGTTTCCATATTAGATTCAGTGACTCTAGGAGAATCAAGATTGGCACCTTCGTTCTCCAGTCTTTCATCAGTAGGTACTACCTCCAAAACTGAGTTATCCAGCTCTTCCTTCTCAGACTTGTCATTCTCAGCAATCTCAACAGGCTTTGCATCAACCTCGTCCACATAAGTTAAAATTGGTATATCACCACCAGCACCAATCCCTGACACCTTGTTCGTTACATCTGGCAACCCATCATTACTCATCCCATTAGATATAGAATCGTGTTTCTCAGATTTCACGTTGTCATCCTCATCCCCAACTGTCAAAACTGCTACTTGTCCATCAGCACCAGCCACAGATAGATCATTTACCACATCTTCTAGGGTAACCACTAACTCTTCGTCTGCCACTGCTCCCTTCCATTCATTGGTCTCTGATTCGTTCACAGACTTTTCCACATCAACACTGCCGGTCCCTGCAGCTCCATCAACACTATCCTGACCCATCACTTTTTCTACTTGCTCCCCGCCATTCCCCACAGCCCCCTCCTCCTCCTCATCCTCCTCTTTGCTTTTCCCAGCATCATCCAAAACCTCAATAGCCTCTTCAAAATCCTCAGCACGAGGGCTGTCACCGACGGCACCAGCCTCTACCGCCTCCTCAAACACTTCTTCCTCCACATCATCCCTGACGCCATTAGAATCCTCCACAACCTTGTCCTCAAAAACCTCACTCTTATTCTCAACCGAGTGAGACCCACTTACGATCCCATCACCATTTTCCATCCCAAATCTTCAAAACCCTAGATTCACCAAAACCCAGAAGAACTCAAATCACCAAAAAAGCTCAACAAACGAAAGTAAAAAAAACAATCTTTACCCCAACCCCCAATGTCAAACCCAATCAAAACACAAACCCAACACCAAATTTCACTACCCAATTCGATTATCATCATCATCATTCAAATTTCCACTACACATTATCAAGACTTGGATTTGATTAGGGTTTATGCGAAACGAAAATCAAACACCAAAACAAGTACATATATAAAAATAATTAATAAAATAAATAAATGGGTGATAATATATGAAATAGCAGAGAACGCTTACCAGGTTTTTCTGGGTGCCACAGAGAAAAGGCTCTTCTGGCTCTTGGATTTGAGAGAGAGATTGAGGTTATAGGGATCTTCTTTTTTCGTTGTGCTTTACTTTCAGAGCAGAGTAATTAAGGATAAGAGTCTCATCCGACGGTCAACTGATTTTGATCTGACGGTAGGGAGGGTTGCATTGGTATCATCGTGAAAGACGCCAATCATGGTGACGTGGAGGGATGTTAGAAAAAGGGTTTCGCTGCTGCCCATGCCGATTTTGGGTTTCGCACGTGTGGATCGACGGCTGAGGGCAGTCAGGTGACGTCTGATGTCCGTTGATTTTGATGGGTCAGATGGGTTCGGTGTTTGCTTGGACAGTCACGTGGTGCTCACGTGGGAAGTTTTAGAGAGGAGGGAGCCCAAGGCATGCTGCACGAGATCCCTTATTATCTTGGTAATGCCATAACTTACTTTCACCGGAATTGGTCTCCCATTTGAATTGCTCTATATTCAGTATCATCAGTTTATCTTTTTTTTTTCAATATCAAATGTTGTTTGCCGCCGACTAAAAGAGAAGCAGTTTTATTACTTATTTTTTGGTCTGGTGAATTGACTTACCAAGTTGGATTATAGATTAGTAGTATGATTCTATGTGTTGGTTATGTTAAGTTTGGAGGATGTTTCTATAATTGATGAGGAATTTGCCCCGTTTTTGTCATCGCAAATTCCTACAGGGTTTGATGATGATGATGTTATTGTGTCCCCATAATGTCAACTTGAGATAAAGTTATGCAAAGTAAAGATGAGGTAGAGATGAGTTGCTTTGGTGCTGGTTATATACAGTGCATATGCCGTTGAATTAAGGCCAAATTTTAAATATGCAGCAAGAAGAATTTACATGGATGATGGAAGAATGCAAGTGAATTTCAAAATGTCAAAATGTGAATAAGCACACACATTATTGAGTTTCATCCAAGTCACCAAGTGCTTTGATAGTCACTAAATCATAGAACGAAAACATCCACATATTCTTGAAACTGCTCGGGCCCTCCTTTTCCAATTCCAGCTTCCTATTTCGTTTTGGAGAGAATATGCTTCAACCGTAGTTTATAACATCAACCGTCTACCCATTTTGTTACTCAAAAAACACCTTTAGAAATATTTTACGATAAGCCTCCTGATTATTCGCGCATGCTAGCTTTTGATTGCGTTGCTTTTGCAACTGTTCCTAATCCATCTTCCAAATGTACTCAGTTATTCCAAAACGAGTTTTTCTGGGCTATCCAATGGGGCAGAAAGCATACAAACTCTACGAAATTGAGACTCAAATATTTTCACTAATATAAATGTCATCTTTATTGAGGACACGTTTCACCACCTACGAAACCCAAGCCCAGCCGAAAAAACACCCGACAACCCAGCCCATTCCTCTTCCTTTTGATTCTTAACCTTTCTTCAGTCCAAAACAAAACATGCCTTCTTCATCCTCTCCTAATTTTAGCAAACCTGCCATCGACATCTTCACCGCCAAATTCTCCACCGCCCTCTTTTCACAACCCAATTCGCCGCATCCATCTTCATCACCCAATCTGCTGTAGCAATCGTCGTCACCCACTCCTCTTTGGCCCTTCCTCATTCATCTTCTCCTCTTGATGTACCTCCTTCAGTCGATTCTGAGATGTTTACCCCATCAGCAATTCCTCTCACAAACCTTCAAGTGACATCGTGCTTCCTTACTCTCTTCCCTTTGTTCTCGCTAAGCCGTTTCATCGTTCTCAGCGCTCTCGAGAAGCCAACGTCCGCCTGAAAAAATACTTTTTCTCACAAGTGATGTTGCCTCCACACCACAAATCATCGGCCGCTGCAAGTCCTCCATCAGGTACAAGATACCCTATCTATCATTATTTATCTTACCATCCATAATCTTCTAGGCATCTTGCTTATGTGGCTAATTTCAATCATGTCGTCGAGCCATCTTATGTTATTGCAATTGTTGATCTAAAATGACAGCAAGTTATGGATGTCGAATTACAGGCTCTAATCAATAATAACACTTGGACCCTTGTCCCCTTACCTCTTGGCCATCAGATGCAAATGGGTTTACAGGATCAAATACTGTGCAGATGGATCAATTAAGCGTTATAATGTGCAGCTTGTTGTCAAGGCTTCACTCAGACTGTTGGAATTGATTACCATGGCATTTTTCCCCAACTACAAAAATGGTTGTTCGTTGTGTTCTCGCCATAACTGCTAGCCAAGGTATCAATTGGATGTTAACAATACGTTCCTCAATAGTGATGTGCTTGAAGAAATATAAATGTTTCCTCCTCCTGGACTTAAACGACAGAGCGAGAATCTTGTGTGTCACCTGAATAAATCTTTATACGGATTAAAACAGGCATCTTAGCAATGGTTCTCGAAGATTACAGAAGTTATAGTCCATGCTGGTTTCATCTAATCCAAAGCAAATTATTCATTGTTTCTCAGTAAAGACGGTAATTCTCTCACTGCCTTACTAATATACCTGAATGACATTCTTGTTACAGGAAATTGCTCAGTCTATTTATGATTTGAAACAGTTTCTTCATGCTCATTTTCGCATGAAGAACCTTGGTGATTTAAAGTTTTTCTTGGCATTCGAGATAGCTCATTCAAAAGAAGGAATTTACTTGTCTTAAAGGAAGTATGTTGTCGCATCCAGGGACTATTTCCGGTCCCGAAACACGACAGTAACCGTCGTATTCCCAAACTAGCGAGTAATCAATACGTCATTTGACGTATTAACTACATCCAAACCGAAACTACAAGACTAAGAATAAAATAATCATCACACAATAATATGAATGTCAAATATGAAATGACAAATGTGCAGATAAGTATGTCAATATTTTACAAGCGGAATGTAGCGAATGAAAATAAACGAGACGAATATAATATAAGGAATGTCTCGAAATAAACAAGCTCGAAATAGTTCAAAGCGCGTAATAGCTTATTTAAAATATCAAATACGGAGATCACGAGAAGTTGAGTCCAAACCAAAAAGGGTGTCCCCGAAAACGGAAATACACGATGAACGATGTCGATCCACGAGCTCTTAGTCCAGCTCCTCTAGTGATGAGTGCTGAAGACCTGAAAAGATGTAGGGGTGAGCAACTCGTCCTCGCTAACCCAAATGGGGCCGAAGCCTAACCAAATCAGGGTTTAAAACCTATTAGAAAACATATAGCTCATATGCGACATAAAACATTCCACACGGAAAACATATAGAGGATGAACCAAGTGACATAAGGCAACATTCAATACCAAGGCAAAATGAACACTAACAGTCACATCAAATAAACTCAAACAGAAACGAAGAGATCATGCCCCAAACTCTCATCTTGCTTGTCCCGTTTCAGTACACAGTACATGTATCCATAAATTATTGTAGGGGTGAGCACTCATCCTCGCTAACCCAGTTAGGGCCGAAATCCAACCTCACTAGGGTTTGAAAAATCCAACAGCGGGATATATAAAAGTGTGGCGTCAAAAGTGTAAAATCCAAACCTTGACAATAAAACTTATCTCAAATCATGAGAAAAATAATTAAATATATATGTATATGCACACTGAGCTCAAATAAATATGCATGCGTCACCTGCAGGATTTTCTCTCTGGATCTAGGCGGCCGAATCCAGTGTTTGTTTTACAGCAAATCGGGACCCACTACCTATTACGCCCTAAGACGAATAGTAGCGAGAGTGTCCATTTACAACAAATAACCAACATATCACGTATAATAGGAAGCCACACTTACGACTAGCTTAACTATGTATGAGGTGAGCGTAAGTGGGGAAAAAATATAAACAGGGCATCGCCCCTCCAGATGTTCACGGTCATCGACACCGTGGAAAGCAAAGTCTAAGTACTAGGTTTCGTCACTCTCAGGCCAAGCACCGAAAATCAGAACAACGGTTCTACTTTTCGACCCAGGACACACACACACAAAAACGAGTAAAAGCGTGTGGTAAAATAGTAAATCATGGAGCTCATACTTTTATAAACAAAAAACCACTAACCCAGAAAGGTTACGGCTCACTCATTGGGTGTGCTCCCCGTACTTGGATATGCCGACTCCAAACACATGCTCCAATGTCACGCTCCTCAAAGCGTCTATGTTCTCGAGTCGTACTCCAAGTCCTTCAATAACTGTAGAAACGATCCTTTAATACAAGTCTCTAGAAAAATCATTGACTGACCCTTTCCTGGTTTGACCAAGGTTAACCAAAGGTTGACTAACCTTTTCCTGAGTTGACCAGGAATTTACCATTTGACTAAGGGTTGACAAATTAACGTTCTTTCAACGTGTTCGACTTAACTTTCGGTTAAACGATCCGAGTCACTTTACTTTACTTCCTATTAAACGTTAAACACTTAGGCGTCGCTTCATATTACATGAACGTACTACTAAGAACACCCGCATTAACGTTTGACAATCCGTTTAAGTAATCACTGATTTCGTTTAACCAACATGATACATTTTTCATTAACTCAAACATATCGAAACACGTTAATTCATAATCTTTGAAAACTACTAAGTACACCCAAGAGGGTATCCTTAATTGGAAAGCTTTCTTAAAAGAGAAAATTATAAAAACAATACACCAACTTTGCTCCACTGATAATTTTGGTATCTGAACTTTGTTAAATAACACATTGGTACATGAACTAACAAGTTAAGCCTAATTTTCGTACATGCCGTTATAACACCGTTAAAGTTACTGTTTAATTTTTTTTTTTTTTTTTTCTGAAATCTCTTATCTTTTTTTCTTCTTTTTAACGGTGTTATAACTGCATGTACGAAAATTAGGCTTAACTTGTTAGTTCATGTACCAATGTGTTATTTAACAAAGTTCAGACACCAAAATTATCAGTGGAGCAAAGTTGGTGTACTGTTTTTATAATTTTTCCTTCTTAAAATAGAAAGTTTTCAAATATAGTAAGTTTTCATTTTTACTTAATTTAACCAGTTAACCCTTATTGACTTTTTCAGAATCTTTGAAAACTACTAAGTATACCCAAGAGGTATCCTTAATTGGAAAGCTTTCCTAAAATAGAAAGTTTCCAAATATAGTAAGTTTTCATTTTTACTTAATTTAACCAGTTAACCCTTATTGACTTTTCTTTTTACCTGTCAACTTTCCAAAAATGGAAAGTTTCTCAAAATGGAAACTTCCTACTTCTGTTTTTTTTCTGTAGTTTCAATTTAATATTTAAAGAAGCTCTGCAGCTCCAAAATAAACTAGAGAAAACGATTTCTACCTCTTCAGTATTCTGCCGGAACCTTCTATTGATTCATCGGATTTCGACGACTTTCCCGAAAAATGGCCAGTCTCCCTGCTTTCTCCAAATTCTAAGTTCTTGACATGTCGTATCAAAACAACAACAAATTAACATCCAATCACAAATCATCATCAAAATCCAACACTACAATAACACAGTAGCTCAAAATAGGATCCTTACCCCTGATCTGCTCCAATTCAAGATCTAACAGCTCCTCGGCCTCCAACCTCGACGTGCAACCCTCTAAACCTTCCCAGGTTCTTCCTCGGTCACCAACTACATCAAACCAGCACCACACCATGAACCTCTGTTCTCGTCAAGGCTAGCTCCAGTTGCTCCCAAAACAGCACCAACACACCTCTAGGCTCCTCACAGAAACACCACCTTGAATCACTGAAACCTCGTTCTTTCCTCAACTTCTTCTTCTCTGCCAAAGACCCAGTTCGATGCTCTAAGACCTGCTCTGCTGCAGCAGACCTCCGGTCATCCTCAAGGCTTCCTCTAAGGCCGGTATGACGTCAAGAGAAGAGAGACACCGGGAGATTGCTTGTCGGCGGTGATGTAGACTCGTTTCCCTATCCTTGCAATGTCAAAACGCTAGAAAACATAGAGAAATGGGGAACACGGATTAGGGCTCGTTTTGACATTGCAAGGATAGGGAAAGGAAGAAGAAGACAAGAGGAGAAGAACAATACCCTCCACGCGTCGCCTTGTCGGTTGAGCGACATGTTCTCACCAAAAAATAGTCAAACCTTCCCTCCCTTCGATCTCCACCAAGAGTGGATGCTTGTTGGATTGGTTTGAGGGGTTTTGTAGAGGATAGGAAGATGAGTCAAATGGTGGTGGTGCGCCGACCGATGGTGGCCATACGGCGGAGACTCACCGGAGCTGGAGAGAGGAGGAAGAAAAAGTTGACCGGGTTTGGGCTTTTGACCTTGGTCAAAAGTCTCAAGCCTTTTATAGGTAAGTGGACGGCTCAAATTTGATCTGGAAAAGATCTAATAGTTCAGATTTAATAAAGGATAAAAAGTAAATCTAAAATGATAAAACTTATTTACTAGAAAGGTAATTAAAATTACCAGAAACTTGGTAAATTCACAGAAAATAAACGGAAGCTCCTAAAAATACTAGGAGACTCGTGTCGACACGTACTACAACATCGAGTCCTTAAATGAGGAATTTGAAGAGTTTAGAAAAAAAACTCGAATATGAACGTAGTCGTTCACTTGTTAAGTTAACGAACACGGCTTAAACCCTAGTAACTCGTCGTAAACCACTATAACAACATACGGGGTCTCACAAGTGGGCGATAGGGATCACAACCAAATAGCATCTCACCAGAAGTGGATTGAGGATGAGAGACCCCTGTTATAAAGACAACGAGAATTGTATATATGGGTACTGCTTTGAGTACCACGACGGTGGTTCAACAACGTAAGGTAGAGACGCCGGTTGCACAGCTCCCAGATTCATGACTCTGATACCAATTGTTAGGGTTTTACCCATAACCGAGAAGAACTACAACTAAGGAATGAAAAGAAAGAAATGAAAATATTGATTTTTCTTCATAATGAGCAAAACTCAAGAAAGCAGTACATATTAGACTAACAATAAGCACGTGCTACACACATAAGTACATAAGTCCTAAATTCATAACAATATGTAGGAGAGATGATCGAGTGGTTGAAGGCATAGCATTGGAACTGAACTGCTATGTAGACTTCTGTTTACCGAGGGTTCGAATCCTTTTCTTTCCGTATTCTTCACCTAATTCATCAATGTTATTGTCCATGAGCCACAATGCGTCAAATAAGAATGGATACTCCAACAGCTAACATGTAGCTTTTCTTTGATATGGATTCTTTATTTCTAAGAGCAAATGTACTCATTTTAGGTGGATTAAACCAATCCTTAACCCGGGCTAATCTAATATTTATCTAAATCAATCTTTGATTCTTAATTCGACGATGTAACAACAAGACCAATCTGAAGATCAATTACTATTCACCTTTTTATTCACACTAACCCGTTAATGTTTTAATTAAATGTGATCTTTTAGATCATGATCTAGTGGCTCATATTAACTGCCCATTATTTGATATTTTTTTCTTCCTGTTTTGCACAGGCGCACAGAAGAGTTGCAAGTGGGCAACTGATTTCACGTGGGGCCGTGATGTCTTCTACCCCAGACTAATTCATGGGGCAAGGATTACCCCAGGTTTTAACCCGGTTCGGTGGGTCCCATGATTAGCCCAGATACTTCTTGCCCGGTGCATTGTGTTTTTGGGCCAACATCTGCTCTAACCCACTCAATGTTTAAATAAGTAGATGTCACATAAGCAACAAAGCACTTGTCACTAAACTTAATCAGCCAACTTGGGATTATTCAAGCACAGAACGCTTCACTTCTCTATATGTAAATACAATTGTGTCTATACTCTTATGATCTAGTGGCATTGAGAACATTATTTCAGTTGGTTCTTACATAATTAGCATTAGTGTAAACTTGATCCGACACAATCTTCTTCATCATCATCTGATTCAATTATGTCCATACCTCTCCTTTCTCTCCAATTTCATCTGCTGTATTCACATGATAAGGTTCAGTTACTCAAGCTAATCATGTTAGACGTATGTCTCCATATTCTAAAACAAGGACAAAAAATCAGAAGTACTTCTCAAACCTGATGCTATCCTTTGTAGTGATTATCATATGTGCTGATCCCCTTATATCATTTAAGATAGCTTTGAATTTGTGGATATTAATCCCTTTGTATTCTGTTATAACTACGGTAATTGAGTTTTACATCAATCGTAACACCTGTATTCATATCATTTGTACCTTCTGTAAATCTATATGTATCATGTATGGTTATAAATTTGACTATTTGAGGACTTTTGGCATTTCCCATGGGTGGAGGGATGTTCCAACTTCCTTCATGTCACTATATATAAATGAGTATACCCCTTCTTTCATTTGTAGATACATAGAGGCAGATCGGTCTAGAAATTTGTCATAAATGAAGAGGTATGGTAAAACCAGCATCTCATCAATGGAGAGATTTAGCAAGATAGCATTCTCATCGATGGATGGAGAAAGGAGAATGGCAGCCACCCTTGAATCCCTTGTGAATCTCACGCTGAAGGAGGACGAATCACCAATAACTCTGCAGGTGCAGAATCAGATTCATGGTGTCATGTTCTACAGGACCGGTCGCACCGTGTCACTTGGACATGTGTTGAAAGATTACTGTGTGCGCAAGGGTTTGGTGTATGCAGAGATGCGTTTCATTTACGATGGAAGAAGGGTACGACCAACACACACCCCACAGCAACTGGAAATGGAAGATGATTTTGTTATTGATGCAATGTCCGAGCAGATTGGTGGTTAATTTCTATATTATTAGTATTGTGTGCATTGAAATAATATAAGTACTTTATATCTCTATGACTATGGATCAGTATTAATTAAACTAATTTGGTCTGTGAAACTGTCAAAGATTTAATTATTTTTCTTACCCCTCCTAGAAATAATAACAGATAAAATTGTAAAAGATGAAAAATTCAGAAAACTGAAAAGAACAGTTGCAAACTGGAAACTGACACGAGAACCACACATACAACACTGCTTTTCTCATTTCCTCTGGAGTTTGACTCTCTTTGATCGACGAAAATGCTCGCCATCTTCAACAAATCGGTAGCCAAGTGCCCCGAGGCTCTGCAAAGCCCTGAACCGGGATCAGTCTTTGGTCTCAAAGCTGGGTTCTTGGCCCAACACTTTGGTTATGTCCACCCTTCTTCCGTCACCGTCAATCTTGGCTCTCCCGGTCTCCTTGCATATTCCAACGAGAAATAAAACTCTGCTTCCCAGGTAAAAATGAAGCTTACCCATTAAATAATACAAGCAAATAATGATACACATGTCTTTGTTTTTGATCGTTGCGATTTTTGGGCTCTTTGTTTTTATGATCGTAGAACCTGTTTTGGGTTTAGATATTGTGTGGAATTTGTTTTGTCATTTTGGGTTGGAAAGTTTGGAGCTTGGCGTTTGATGATTGAATTATTGCTATATGATGAGTGCGTTGTTTTGTATGAAAATTATTGATCGAGTTTGAATGCTGTTGAAAGCATATAGTGCTGTATGTTTGAGAATGTAGTCTTATTGTTTATTCTATATGGCATTGATATTGATGGTGTTAGATTGGAGACAGAACAGATTTGGGTCTCTAAGGGGAAAAACTGAACTGAATGTGATTTGGAGGGCTGAGAGAGCTAGGGCTGAAGAAGAAGAAGAAGAAGAAGATGGGGAAGAACTTCAGAAAGAAGCGCTCCCGCTGACGACGATAATGAGGAGGAGAAGCTCAGCGACGACGAACAAGAAAGGAGGTATGACTACTAAAAAACACAATGTTATTGAATATGTCTACTGTAAATTAGAAGCTAAAGTGAATTGAATGAGATGAAATTGAAGGTTAGCACTGGAGGAGGTCAAGAGGAAGTCTGGGATCCGCCACTGAACCACACGCCCAAATCATCAATACTGAGATCAATTATCTGTGTAACACTGCATGCCTCTAGCTTCCATTTGGGTAATCAAAGTTTACCATTTGTATACTTTGGTCTTGCATTTGTGATATAATGTTTCTGTTTCGTATTTACAATTTCTAGACGTAGAGGAGCTTATGAACTTTTTTTTCATAACCAGGTGAGAAATAAAACAGAAGTGTAGTTTCAAGAAACCTGGTGATTCACGTTACTTTTCAAATCGGCTTCATATTTTTTTTTTCTTCATTTTGTGTCATTTTGTCCCTCTGTATCTTAAGGTTTTTTTAATGAGATCTTTGATTATGACCTTGATAAATTTGGTTATTGATTTTGCTATATTGGTCTTCTTATCGATCCGGGATCAATGATCCATTTTCATCGCTATAGATTATAAATAATAATGGACCCTGACTAAAGGGGTCATTTCTATTTGAAATATATAGATTTGTTGTGCCTCAGTGCAGCCCATTGTGATCATGATTTTTTCTTCTTTTGAAATGTCGTTAAGAATGCTCCTGCAATTAACATAAACTACATCTATATCAACTTTTCATAAAGGAATCTGAAAGCCGCACCAATTAAAATATGAGTGATGTGATGAATTCTTCCATCTTCTATTTAGAAAGTAGGATGAAAAACAAAACAAAAAATGATGTGCACCCGACACAGTAAAAGAAAATATATCCTTAAGCTGCAATATTGTGATCATCTGTGTGACACAAAATAATAGTGCTCACCATATTTTACTAAGGTGCCTCAATATAGTACTTTGATAGAATGAAAATGTGGATCAAAATGTTGCACCTTTCCACATGTAAACCCAATGGAAACTAATTTCGTTGACAAACAAGTAATTAACAGGTGGACTTATAGAATATTGATAATTGTATGGAAAGTTAAATACATTTCAAGATTGGCAGTCTAGAAATACTGTTAGAATTTGAAAAATACGTGAGGGGAGACCTGAAACTTGACCACTTCTCTGCTGCAGTGAGCCTTTCACCAGAACTGTGCCGGGGGTTTGCTGAAAGACCTACGAGAAAGAAAATCTGAGTAAATCAATAACTAACTTTAAGAGATAGATCAGCACATACAAGCCAAGCATTGACATCATCATACCGAAACACGGAAACTTAGGTTATTTGACAGCAAGTTCAAACAGCTTGATCCAGATGCCTCTTGCACATCATCACAACTTGCAACTCTATCACAATTGTGTGATTGGCTTTTCAAGTTTGCATCTGATTTGTTTGCAGTAACCTATTAAAATTAGAAAGGGCTGCATGTGAGCGTGCATGATTATCACTTGATACATGACGACAAATACACATTAAAAAATAAGCATACATCAACTGTGAATGAGGATGTGTTCAATTTACACAATGCACCACCATCACAGAAAAAGGCTTCAACTGACTGCAAGACATGTATGGCGCCTAGTTTTCTTTCAAGGCCCTACAATGTAGACAAAGTTTAGAATCAGATGTCAGAGTAGCAGGAACAAAACTGTCACAAAAGGCATGAAAAAAGTAGAATTATGATATGAAATTATATGCCTGATTAATTCAACCCTAATAGATACATTTATGGTATTGAAAGACATGCTAAAGCAAAGTACAAGAAAGGGATCCAAACCTCGAGCATGAAAGAAAGGTTACTCTTTTCGGTCATATGAGATGATAATATCTTCTTAACAGGAGGTAAAAAAAACCAGGCCAACCCCCATCGACATGTTCGGCCTTGGACAAATTCAGTTGTCTTGACTACAGTGGCTCCAACTTCCCAAAGCTTTGAAGTTAGTAATTTGAGATTTGATTTTTTTCCCTAGCATTGATGTGTACCACCTGCACATTAAGGATGAGATAAGATCAGAGTTTCTACAAGGATTAATTTGGGGACAGAGGAGATTCCGAAAGAATATAATCTGTAAGGAAGTGTTACTGGAAAATATCCTTCAACATGATGCTATCTTCTACAATGCGAGTTATGAAAGCCTTTTTCCCACCAGGACAAATCATCTCAGCTGGGGCACCACCGCATGAAGTTTTTGGATTGAGTCCTGCTTCTTCCATTGTCTCAAAAAATGGAGGGTTACACATGCAGAAGTCGAACTCTTCATCATCCCTGACCACTCCAAGAAGTATAGGCGGCCCATAATACCCCGTGTTTAGACGAGCGTTCTCTTCCCTAGCCAAATCCTCAGTCAGATCTATTTCGCTCTTGCTACTAACCAATGCCTCATTATTTGATCCTTCTGTTGGAAGAGTGTACTCACGACTTTCTACCTTTCTGATTTCAATAAGTTCCGAGATATGTGGATTATCTCTAACATTCTTTTCTGCCCACTCACGGCTACATCAGTCATATCTGTAACAAAGTGCAGTAACATTTAGATTTTGTTCTATGCAAGACACAAACACATGCAAATACCGAAAACATGACGAAACTAATGAAAACAACCTGTCCCAACAAAACTCCAACCCAGAAGAGATGCACCAAGAAGTGGATATATGCAGTTTGCCCCAGTTCCTATATCAAACCCCCTCACTATATCACAATTGCCTCTACTTTTTGCAACAATTTCAGAAGACAAGATCCTCAATCCAATGAATGTAGGACACTGATGA